>APFE031214866.1:104044-125681 GCA_000404065.3 Pinus taeda | reverse complement strand
TAGTATTGGTGCACAAGAAGGATAGATCATGGCACATGTGTCTAGATTATAGGGAGCTCAACAAGCTCACTATTAAAGATAATTTCCCCATTCCTGTCATTGATGAATTACTCGATGAATTTCATGGATCAATTTACTTCACCAAGTTGGATCTTCGTTCAGGATATCATCAAATCAGAATGAAGATTGAAGAAATTTCGAAAACAGCATTTAGAACTCATGAGGGTCATTATGATATTTTGGTCATGCCTTTTGGCCTTACCAATGCACCTTCAACATTTCAAGGTTTGATGAATTCAATTTTCAAACCATTCCTTAGAAAATTTGTGTTAGTATTTTTTGATGATATACTAATCTACAACAAGTCTTGGAAGGATCATGTTGAACATGTTTACAGGGTGCTACAACTATTGGAGGAGAAACAATTATATGCAAAAAGATCCAAATGCTTCTTTGGAGTCCAAGAGGTGGAATATCTGGGTCATATTGTATCTCAAGAAGGAGTTAAGGTAGACCCTAGCAAAATTAAAGCCATTAAGGAATGGAAAATCCCCACATCCATAAAGCATCTGGGAGGATTTCTTGGGTTGACAGGGTATTATCGCAAGTTTGTTAAGAATTATGGGAGAATAGCAGCACCTCTAACAACATTATTGAAGAAAGATGCATTTTCATGGACTCTGGAAGCAACAAAGGCCTTTGAACATCTTAAACAGGCAATGTGCCAACCACCGGTATTAGCTACACCGGACTTCACAAAAACCTTTATTGTGGAATGTGATGCTTCAGGAAATGGAATTGGTGCTGTTCTAATGCAAGATGAAAGACCCATTTCTTTTGAAAGTCATCCGATCAAGGGAAAGTTTTTACACAATGCTATTTATGAGAAGGAAATGTTGGCAATACTACATGCACTTAAGAAATGGTGACCCTACCTAATGGGAAGACACTTCAAGGTAAAAATGGATCATGGTAGCCTTTAATACTTCTTAAAACAAAGATTATCCTCTAAAGAGAAACAAAAGTGGGTCACAAAGATGTTGGGTTATGACTTTGAAATCATCTACAAAAAAGGGAAGCTAAATGTGGTGGCAGATGAACTCTCAAGAAATGATGAGGATGTGGAACAATTGTTGTGTGCCATTTCTATTATCCAACCAGATTGGATAAATGAAGCAAGGGAGGAATGGAAGAATGATGAAGAAGTGTGGGCACTTATTCGAAAGTTACAACAAGATTCCAGTACATCTGACACATTTAGCTGGCAAAATGATTCGTTATGGTACAAAGATCGCTTATACCTCTGTAAGAATTCCCAGCTCAAATAAAAGATTCTTATGGAATTGCACACTTCTCCCTTAGGAGGGCACTCAAGATTTTTAAAAACTTACCACAAGGTTAAGAAGGAATTGTTTTGGGATGGCTTTAAATCGGATATTCAAAAGTTTGTGGTGGAATGTTTGGTTTTCCGAAGAAATAAAGTTGAAACAATTAAGACCCCGGGTCTATTACAACCTTTTTCCATTCCAAGCCAATGTTGGGAGGAGGTTTCAATGGATTTTATCGCAGGTTTACCCAAGTCTGAGGGAAAGAGTGTCATCATGGTGGTAGTTGACATACTTACCAAGCATGCACACATTTGTGTATTATCACATCCATTTAAAGCCAGTACAATTTCTACCGCATTTATGGAAACAATTTAAAAGCTACATAGAAATCCAAAGATTATTGTAAGTGACAGAGATCCCATTTTCACTGGAATTTTTTGGACAAAATTATTTTCTTGTCTTTGTACTCAGTTAGTTTATAGCTCATCTTATCATCCTCAATTTGATGGGAAAACTGACATAGTAAACAAATGTTTGGAAGGATATCTTCGTTGCTTTGTATCCTATAAACAAACACAATGGGTCAAATGGTTGCCTCTGGCTGAATGGTGGTATAACACTTCCTTCCATTCAGCAATAAAAATGACCCCATTTATGGCACTTTATGGATATCAGCCACCATCCATCAAATCATATTTAAGAGAACATTCTAAGGTTCAAGTAGTGGAACATCACATCAAACATCAACAGCAAGTCCTCCAACTCTTAAAGGATAACCTCATGTTGGCACAGAATACAATGAAACAAAAGGTAGATCAACATCGCAATGAAAGAAGTTTTGATGTAGGTGATTGGGTATTCCTACGACTACAACTATATAAACAAATGTCCCTCAAGCAAGCTAAGAAGGATAATAAATTATCACCAAAGTATTATGGTTTGTACAAAGTGTTGCAAAAGATTGGTACTATGCATTACAAATTGGAGCTTCCTATACCTTCTCAAGTGCACCCAGTTTTCCATGTTTCATGTTTAAAGAAGGTTATAGGCGACAAGCTCCCAGTTCAAACAATATTGCGAGAACTTGACAAGGAAGGAAAAAATATATTGGAACTGGAAGCAATCACAGAAACAAGAACTCAACAACTACGAAATCGATCAATTTCAAAGTATCTCATCAAGTGGAAGAACTTATCTACTAAAGATTCCATATTGGTGGATAAGAATTTTATACAAAAGAATCCATAACTACTCAAGCATTGAGGACAACACCTTTTTGAAGGAGAGGGGCATGTTGCGTCCCTATAATACTAGTGATTACCCCATTACTATTGTAGTTGTATCCCTTATTAATATTGTTGTGCCCCTATTGTCCCCATATTGTTATTCGATAGAATCCCTCTATTGTTATTTTGTGGCTTTATATTATTATTGTTAGGTCGGCTGGGTTATATTGTGACTCATTAGAATCATATATATAGAAAGGAGGTTTTTTCCATTTGAATCATCTAGAAATTGTTCATTTATGTAATGTAAAGGACGTTTCCCCCTCAAAGAGGCTGAATTCGAAGGCATTCAACTACCTTTTCTATATTTTTGTGAGCTGGTTTCATAATAATCAATTTGTCGAAGAAATGTTGAAAAGACATACATCGTAGGCATCAAACTTAATTAAATTTTTAATATGAGTTAATCTGCACCATAGGAGATTGATTGAGTTTATGTGACATTCCACCAAAACATTGTCATAAAATGGGGTAATGTGCATAGCTGGGGAAGTGGGGGAATAGAGGTTTCTTCGCACATTATGCAATCTAGTATGGTGGATACTAGCTATCGAGCCCTCTCTACCTTCTTTATTTGTTTGCAACTAGTAATCTTTACATAATGGAACAATGTTCTGAGTACACATCAATTTGCCACATAATTGTTGAAAAGAGATAGTTATGAATGGAGAAACTTATTTTAATTGTAGGATTAATCCTTAATTAATTATTTAATAGTTGTTAATCCATGTTGCAAGAGGTTTATATGTGTGAACAAGGAATGTGTGCAGAGTCGTGGAAGTGATGGAATAAAGGTTCTCCTATACACATCCCTCTTTCACACATCCTTCCAATCTACTACGATGGATACTAGTTGTGGAGCCCTTTGCACGTTCTTCATTTGCTTGCAACTAATAAATGCTACTACACACTGAAATGAGGTCATAATTATGCATATTTCACCCAATAAATGCCAAAAATACTAGATGTACTAATTGCCTGTCAATTTACTGAATAAATGTTGAAAATACTTATAATTACTAGTAGGGGAGCTTTTATTAATTGTAGGATTAAGCCTCAATTATTATTTTAGTACCCACTAATCCATGTTGTTGATGGTTGATATGTGTGAGAGGGATAATGTGTGAAATGGTGTGGAAGTGAGATAATAAAGGTTCTTCGACACATATCCCTCTTCCTCACATCCTTCTAATCTTCTATTATGGATGCTGGCTTCAGAACACACTACAACTTCTTGATATGTTTACATCTAGTAAATGTTGTTAAGTGCTTGAACAATGTTGTGATTATGCATTGATTCACCGAATAAATGCAGAAAATACTATTTTATAATATTTATGGATACGACCTTACTTATTTTCTTACAACCAATAATTATTACACAATGCATAAGGATAAATTTTATTAGGCACTTGAAAGAGGTCTTGATTGCCCATTGATTCACCAAATATATGTCGAAAATACTTATGTTTACTAATAAGAAAGATTCTATTAATTGTAGGATTAAGTCTCAATTAATGTTTTAATATATGCTAATCTTCATTGTGGAAGGTTGATTGAGTCTATATAACATTTCACCAAGATATTGCCACGGAACAAGACAGTGTTTAGAGGAAGTGGACAGAGGAGGAATGTGTGTGAAGGTGTGGAAGAGAGGCAATAAACGTTCTCTAACACATGTCCCTCTTCCACATATCCTTTCAATTATGCTATTATGGATACTACTTGCAACGCCCTCTACACCTTCTTGAACTTTTGTAACTAGTAAATGTTATTAAGCATTGGGATGATGTCTCAATTACACGTCAATTTACTGAATAATGGCTCGAAAGACTATTTTATAATATATATGCATATGATTTTCTTGATTTGTTTATAACCATTAATCATTACACAATGTGTTACCATAAATGATATTAAGCACTCCAATGATGCTCTTATTTCGCATTGATTCACTTAATAAATTCTTAAATGTCTTACATTTACTAATTGGGGAGCTTTTATTAATAGTAGGACTAAGCCTCAATTAAATTTTTAATACTAGGAGCAAAGTTCTCTTCACCTAGATATATTTATAACCTGTAATCATTGCATAATGTGTTAGACTAAATTATCTTAAGCACTTAATGTTGTACTTATTACAAATTGATTAATTGCCACTTGATATCATATTTCCTGTAGTCTCTATATATAGATTTAAGAGCTATACTAACAATTATCAAAAGCGTAGTTTTTTCTAATCGTATGATTAAGAATTAATTAATTTTTTAATAAGTGGTAATCCACACTACGGGAGATTGATGAATTTTATGTGACATTTTGTGTGTGTCAAATACCATGGAAGTTGATGTTTTGTAAATTTTAATTAACTTGAGTTTCCGGTTTTAATTCTATTGGTTTTATTGCGTGTGTTTTTTCATGCGTCATATTAAAAATAGTTCATCGATGTGAAAAAAAAAGCATCATGCAGGATGGAGATGTGTGGAGGTTCAAAAGTGGGGAAATAAAGGTTCTCCCACACATACCCTCTTCTACACATTCTTTATTATTCACACTAAAAATATAAATGATTTCCACCCTACCAAGTGAAAATATGACGTTAGTGAGTCAGGTGTTATTTAGGTGAAGAAAGAAAATGTTGCGCAGGCACACAAGGTTGTAATCAAAACAAATCTTTTATGACCACTCTCCATGGAATTTGGTAAAGTAAATCAAGAAACTCCTTTTGGTGAGTTCATATATTTCTAGAAAAAATATTGAAGTATTCATTAATTTCGAGATCATAGCAAGGAGAGAGATGGATACTATGTGCGTTTAATTTTTTGGATAAGGAATGAGCATCATCTCATCAACTGTTATGGTATTTGGCCACATAACTCATGCCAAAACTGATTAGACTCAACATATTCCTGAATAAGGAGGGAATATTAAGAACATAAAATATATGTGTGAGGAATAAAGGTTTTCTCATAGATATCCCCTGTATGTATCGATTTTTTTGCACATACATATTTTATTTAAAAAATTGTAAATATTTTTTTCCCAAATTTAAACATGTGACTTTTGACCTTTGGTAAGAAAATACATATTTTGAATGATTAACTAACTCAAACACATTTCCTCTCTATATATGAAAATTCATTTTTTTATCTAAATTTAAGTTTCTATGAAATACAAATAATAAATATCATTTGAATTTTGAGAAACATATTACAATATCAAAAATTAAAAGTGTATTTTTTTTGTTGTGAAGGGGCATCCATTGAATTACTCTTTCTAACTTAAATTTGTAATGCACTTCTTTGACTTAGATTGGATTTTGATGTACATAACAATAATTAGAGTTCTTTTTGTTACTCATTGTTCGACGAGTGTAACGAGTTAAGGATATGCTTAATGCCATTTTAAGAATATCTAGGACCAAGAATTTGGAAGGGATAAATCTTTTAGGTGCACAATGTTAACTACTTGGAACTAAATATCCTTTCTTCACATGAAATAATCAAGTTTATTCAATAATCTAACCATGTGAATACATTTTGTGTTTCTATAGTTTGTGGCCAAGTTTTTTTTATGAAGAAAAATGCTTTATTTGATGATGACCCAGAATCAAATGTCAGTATGTTTCTTAGTACTCTTAAATGTGCGAATCAATCAGATTTATCACTGAAGAAGACGATAGTAAAAATATTGTCAAGTTTTACAAAACTGTATATTTGAGTCCGAAAATAGTGAGTTTCCTATCCAATGACTTTACTTATACAGTTTAACTATGTTGAGGATAATTGAATGCAATAGATCATTTATGCAGCAACAAATTGTTTCCTCATATATTTTTCAAGCGATGAAGAGCAATATATCCATACTTCTCGAAGACCCAAAAATTAAATATATTAGATCTGTTTGGAGTGTATATGTAGCTGGTTCTTTAGAGCAACTCTTCTACGCTATAATAATTGGAAGCTTTAATCATAAAATATGTATTTATTGTGTGGGAGGAAGATAAGTGAAAGAAGTATATGGAGGGTGAATGTGTGCGGAGGTGCGAAAGTACAGATGTGTATAGAAGGAGGGACATGTGGAAGGGATATCTACACCTTCCACACAACATTTCTTGCAATGGATCTTAATCAAACATGGGAAAGGAACACGTGGCATAAAAATCCATGCAACAGGTGTGTGGAGGTAGAAATGCCTACAAATGGTTTTTTTTAAGATCTATGATGTTATTTGCATATAAAAAAAGTGAATAATGATAGTGTTTCTTGTTTTCTAATTTCTATTGGCCTATGTTGTAATTACCTTCGCTTCAAAAAATCTTATTAACACTAATATTGGTGAATGTAACGGATGTGCGAAACAAATCATGTACAAAGTTAATGCATCTATGAGTTAAGGAATGTGAAAATAGGATATGTGCACAAATCCAAAATGTGTAGAGAGTGAAACCAAATAATTAATTTATGATCGCGTTTGTAAGTAGCGTTGTCTGAAATGGAAATGTGGGAAAGAAGTGTGCGAAAGGAAAAATGTGTACTTATGTACAAAAGTGGAAGAGACATGGGAACCTTGCGTCTCTAGAATTTTTTTTGGGAATATGACTAAATATTTTACACATGTCTTTGATTATTGAACCAACCACCTAGAGAGTCTCCTCCATGTTATAAAGTGAAAATATGAATGCAGTGGTTTCTCAAGGAATCGATGTGTGCAAAAAGACCTGGGAACCTTACGTCTCTAGAATTTTTTTTGGGAATATGACTAAATATTTTACACATGTCTTTGATTATTGAACCAACCAGCTAGAGAGTCTCCTCCATGTTATAAAGTGAAAATATGAATGCAGTTGTTTCTCAAGGAAGTGATGTGTGCAAAAAGACATGTGTGAAGCTAACTCATATATGAGTTAAATATTGTTAAACCAAGATGTGTGAAAAGCTAAAGTGCAAATGTGAATAACTCATATTTCATGTGTAAAGGAAAAAAAGTAAGTTTCAAAACTTTGCATAAATTAGAACTAATATGGATATAATTAATTTATAATCGAGTTTCACAATAGTGTTGTGCATGATGAAAATGTGTGAAACAAATGTACCACAGGGAGAATGTTCACGGAGATGCTAAAGTTGTGTGTATGAAAAACAAGTTCTTTGCGGATAAAAATGCAGCAAAGAAGTTTACAGAGAAAAATGTGTGCCAACATGTAAAAGTGAGTATTTTTAGTGAAGGGAAAGATTCGTGTCGCACAAGAATGGGCCAAGACAAACACTATGTAGAACCAAATCATGTGAATACATAAAGTCTCTGGGGAAGTAAACAATGTATAAAGGTAATGCATGTGTTGATGCAAAAGAACAACCATCATTGGACCCCTTTTGTAATTGAAAAAGTATAGAAGAATTTAGTGTTACACTTAATTGATGCATGTAATACAAACATAGATCCAAAAGTAGTAAATTTAGTTTAAATTAACATTAATTACATAATTACAAAAGTTTACTAAACTTAATTATTTTCATAAAAGCTAACCTTAAAGTCAACAATCACCTTTTTCCCTCTTTTGTAATGTCGATTGATCTTTGCTTTAATTTGTGTTTTCTTAAGAAGTCTCGGAAAATAACCAACACAACTAGTAATTAAATATTAATACTAAATAAAATGAGGTAAATTAGCCACCTAATGCTTTTATTTGAGTACTAACTCACTTCTCGAGGGATATAGTAGAAAAAATAGAGCTTGATCATAAAGATTATAGAGTTATGAAAACGATAACTAACTTGAAAACTCCACAAATACAGGTACGCCGATTTTGTATAGGGGCATTTTAGAGGATGAAAATGTTTCCCTTTTAAGCTCCAGGTACAAAATATTGAGTTGGAAGTGAAAAGGGAATTTTGTTCTCACTACTAATGTACAGAGCCACGCATCAAATCATAAATGCCAACACAAGCACATTTTTTATTTAACGGGAAAAAAGTTTCAGGAATGCACACCAAATCCCTGATTACTTTTGGAAGTGATTCAATAAACATGCCGCAAGGTTTTTCATTGCAAATATTAGACGTCAGACACTACAAATTTTTTAGACCCCCCATGTGTGGAGGAAAGATTTTGGAGTGAACCATGAATGATGCTCCAAGGAGTTTCACCGCAAATAGGAAAGATCCTCCAGCTTAGCTCTGGATCTAAGAGTTATCTCTGCTACCAAAATTTTCAGTACCTTGCACCCAACCTAATCCCTTCGCAGCCCGTGATATACAAATCCAGGTGCAAGAATGAAACATTGGTGAGCTGTTGCAAAAACACTCCATACACCTCACCCGCGGATCAACGCCCGACTCCAAAGAAATTTTTTATAGTGGAAATAAATTAAGAATGTAGTCTCATAGCTAGTCAGCCATGGCCCTTATCAAGGAAATGACATGTTGTAAGTACTATTTGGTAATATTTTTATTGATAGCCAAAAAACCAACAACAAAACCTAAAATTTTCGAGATTTCACCTCCAACTCTTTCCCTTCAAAAATTCAGCTGACTAGCTTAATACTACATTGACCTCACAAGTCATGAGTGAACGAACACCCCATTGGCTCCAAATAAATCTATTCTTTTAGACGAGAAAGCAGTGTTGAAGAATACAGTCTACTAGTCGCTCAAATGACTCCTACTGGTAGAAAAATTTCACTTGACAAAGCACTATAGTAAAAAATAATTTGATTAGACCACCAAATGCCTACTCAAACAACACGTATAAATGGTAAACAACATGTTTTAGCGACCATTGAAGCAATGTATATAATGTTTAACATGGAGAATTTAACACACAAAGGAATCTGACACCAGAAAGCAACAAAACTTATAAATATTAAAAACAGAGCCTAATATATGCTCACCAGACACTGAAATAACACACTACCATATACCCCCAGGTAAAATACTACAATTTCCTTCTCTGGTCTATTGGATCCATGATGTGGACATTTAGATTGAATTAATAAAATTAAATTCCAGATCAACCCTTAAGAATAAATTACAACTATTACAACAATGAGAACAAATAAATCATGAAATTCAATAAAAAAGGTTTGACCATCCAAACTTCATTTCTATGAGAATTGAAAAAAACATTAATGGAATGTTATCATGAATATACCATAACTAGCATTATCATAATCATGATCGTACTCCTACTGGCATAGTTGAAAGTATTACTTATGCAATATGAATAATTAACTATATGAGCCTCAGCGGATGCAATTCACCTCATGAAGTGTAATGCATAGCATAAACAACCTGAACCCTATATTATATAGTTTCTCACCTTAAGCGCATAATTACTCCTACATAATTGTCTCATGTATAATTATTCACCATTATTCCATCATCTCAAGAACGAAGATTATTCATGCATCATACACACACAAATTTGACAACATCAAGAGTAATGAATCATAAGATGGAACATCCAGGTACTCAGAAGTTTAAAGATGAGACAACAAAAAAAGTAAGAGGCCACAATACATCCCAAGGAATTGAAGTAAACTAGCTTAGTTGAAGAGCGTCACTTTGAAAACCGAGCACTCCCACCCAACCTAGAACTTACCTCCTCCAATTCACCCTCGAGCTGAGAGTTATTGCCATGGATAAATTGCCTCCTATTGATCTCTTCAATGGGTATTTAATACCCTCCTTCATGATATAGTTTCCACTAGCGGCATCCCACTTTATGGATCTTTTCTATCCATTTTTCTAGGCTTTTCTGAGAAAATATCGCCTATCTCTCGCGCGAGGCTCTTCCTTATAAAAGTTTGCCTTTCTCTCTCACAAGGCTTTTATACTTTTCTTAACTTAGAATCTTTCTCCAACTAAGTAGCTTAATGGATATTTATCTCCAATCCATTAAGCTTATCTAGAATTAGATCTAGAAGTCCTATCCTGGAATAATTATCCCTTCCCATTCACCAATGGGATTTGGCAAGAATCTCATCTCTTAGTGTATCTCTTTTCCAAGTGATTAAATTATTTTATTTATTTAATAATCAAGTATTTCATTTTCTTGTTACACATTACACCTAGCTTTTCTTAGCTTAGGTTAGCTGACTTTTACATAAAATGGAGGGGTGTTGCATACTCCCCCTCCCTTAAGTTTACATTGTCCTTGGTGTATTACTACACCTTGGACTAATATTTCTTCGTTTACAAGTAGTTTTCTATGAATTTATAGGCTCCGATGGCCTTGCCCATCTAATTCAGATCTTTCGATATATATCGGTTGCAAAGGAGTTCTACTAACACATATCTTTCCATCGTTACCTGTAACATTTGTTTCAATTAATTTTGTGAGATATTTTAGATGCAGAAACGCATCTTTGTTTGTCACAGTTAATATCATATCATAATATACAGTATTATTATTTGAGTAATTATGGGTTATGTTTCCCGTCATTAAATAAATGCATGTTCTTCCAATGCCTTTGTGTTCTTGCTAAACATTTTCTTCCTGTAGTTTCCCTGCATTAGTCACAACAAGTGAAACTAGCATATTTGACTAATTAACATGTATAAATATCATGTTAGGTAAGCTCAACATAACCATTAGAATCATACTCAAATGTAACCATCATAAAGTAGAACCGTATGTATATTAAGATTGAAGCAAAAATACAGATAACAACACCAATTCTTAGTTTCAAATTTTTTCTTGCCTCTGTACGCACTTTGGATCGGTTGCCTCACCAAGCTATCACGCAGTGGCTTTTCTTCTGCCATGTGTACCCACACAGTGCACATTACACACACACAACTATACATGTCATATATTATCATGCAATACATACATCCATACGAGTACCATATGTATCGTTTATACACATTAACAACTATACACATGTACCCCATATCAATGTCCATGGCATCACCTACATGATATATACTTCATCGACATGTTTCCAATCATGTTAGTATTATGCCAAAAATTTCTTTATTTATTTATATTACTTTTAGCTAAGTTTGATCCAACCGTGCTCATTTTTCTGATTGGAGAATAAGGAATTGCATGGACCTCTTCAACTTCTACAAGCAATGAATAATTTGATGTCAACATATTCAAGTTCTTTTATTTAGAAAAAAAATCGAGTGTCTTATGGTTGTAGTACAATGTCAGCAAAATAGTACCATAGAGGTAATCATACATACTACAACTTTATCATACTCATAACTTTGAGTTTTGGAGGTTAATTGGTCACTAGAACAGGTCTTAACAGAATATGACCTCTGCTTAATCATAATGCAAAATATTGACTATGATAGTTAGCCTAGTATGGACTTGAATGTTATATTGGAAGTATAATAAAAACCTTAACGTTGTCTTTAACCAAGAATAATTGTTTGGTAGTCAAAAGTACTCCACATTTCAACTAATCATGTCATATGATTTATTGTTTGTCCTACCAATTTGAACAATGAGTATAAAAATACATACATCCCTCATGCATGTGTTATAAATGAGAGTTACAATATTATCAATTTCACACCTATTAAATTTTTAGGCACTATGTAACTAGGGTGTGAACCTAGGTCCTTATTATATTAATACACCACTTATAGTTCATAAATTGTTCATGCAATTTTTATGTTGCCATATTCAAGACTAGTCAATACTGTAAATGCAATCTGCCACGTAGACTTCTCCAAGATTTCTTGATAGGAAATAGTGGTAGCAAGTTTGCATCTCATATTGTATCATTGTCAATCTATTTGGATAGATTGCTAGCTATAATTTTATTGAAAATAATTATCTTTCTACGCAATAATCTCACTTACCAATACAACTTAACCATCGAATATGGTTAAAGCATCATATTGATTCAATGACAAGTTGTTGTCTGATTTATTATTCTCTCTTATATAACCTTTTATATATCACTCCTTTGGTGCAAGTATGATTTTATTACTAGCATAAGATCCTTAGATCCTCATAAGCTGTTTTAATGTGATACCTCTTGGGTTTATTAAGAACTTTTTAATTAATTTAGACTAGTCATGCTCTGAATCTAGTGTACTTATTACTAGCCATTAGGCTGCATTTGAAGTTGTCTACCACTATATCCAATCTTTTGTCTTTTTTGTTTTCATAAAGGTTATATATACATCAAATCATTTTAATCTTATCAAATACCATATGAAGTGCCTTTGAAAAATCTACAACCCTTCTACGGAAAGCATATTTTTCTTACTTTGGCTTTGAAGGATTCCTATTAGTAATACAATATTAAATACAAGTTCAAAGACACATTTTTAAGTGTACTCGAACTCCCATGTTTCAACTCAAAGCATATAACCTCAAACCTCACAATCTTGATGTGCATATCCATCAAAGTATAGATTAATCACGAGCCTTAGGAGCTTCTTTTATACTTCCATTATGTATTTGTAATTTTTGGTGCTCGTCCCATTGACCTATTTATGAAGGTCATAAAATTATTAATGTATGATGTGCTCATGCATACATTAAGTTGTATTGCATGTGTACATACTCTTCACAACTCTTACGCTAGCTTAGTCTAGATTGAACATATAATTTGTGCTTCTTATTTATTACAATTATTTAGATATTTTATTCCTCAAAGACACTTGTAGGTCCAGCCTATGCATATTTAATTTGGTATGCATGTTACTATCTAATGTCTAAATAATGCCTTGCTAATGTTTAGTTTCCTTCAACCGTGTATATTTGGATCATTTTCCTTTAATGATTCAACCTGTGGAAATATCACATCCAGAATGAATTGCATCATTCCATGAAGATTTATTAATTAAAATATTAAATTAAAAGACGGATTTTAAAATACAGTCTCCTAACACACACAAAGACCTGTCCTTCATGAGTTTAATGATTTTTCACACTAATTTCCTGAACACATACTCATTCAATTTCAAATACTTTTGATAGCATGTTATGAACTTCTTTGAAATAATTTATATGGATCCCATCTACTTTTTTTTTCATAAGGGTTCAGCATTTATGCTCATATTTCAAGATCTCTTCTATGCATAAGCTTTATTTCGTTGATTTATGCCCTTGACTGGACTATCCTTAATGGAATTAGTTTGTGTTTTATCAAGTTATGTTCTTGCTTAGAAATCATACCATTCATAATTTAATTTTAATATGAGTAGAATAATATGATAACTATATCAAAATTTTAATCCAATGACCATACTTTAAAATCACTTATTCAACTGTCATAATATATCCATTATTCTTCCCCCTATATTATGAACATCTAAATCTATGTCAATTTTAACATAGTTGTGCCCTCACAAGAGAATTCAACCATAACTTATGTTTTGTGGAACTTCCTTAATATAACATAGAAATTTAATCTCCACATATTCAATAAGTGGGCACAATAAAAAAATTGCCAATTCATGGTTTCCCATTTGTTCTTATAAAAAATAATCAACATGTTAGTTGTTTGTTCATCCTTTGCATTATTCTTTATTCCATCACAATTCAACATTGCAGAATTATTTTTTCATGTGTAGCCTTCTCATAATGCTACTATTGTTATCCAAGACTTGAGAATTTAATACAAGTGCAAGGGTTCAATTCAACCTTGTTCATTTATATAGATACTCACTTAGAAATTTAATTAATGACTTATAAGATAAGTATATTTTAAGGTTTGATTTTTATTGTATCTATCAAGAATCAAATACACCACATATTTTGACTCTCTAAATATATTGTAAATCTCCTCTTTGTTTACTCCTCAAGCTCGATTATGAATATCTAACATCTTAAATCGGTTTTTAACTAATGGTAATTTGTGAGAAATTTGATCCATTCACACATGTGAGCATATTAATGAAGCTCATTGTAACCACCTAAATGAGCCCTACATGCAAGCCATACATATATGTAAGCATAGGCATGTAATCAAATCAAGGGTATCACCTTCAAACATCATGTAAATTTGAAAATCAAGTATTCATATTCTTTTGTTTTATGCATAAAGTAAAATAAAAAAATCATAAAAACTACACACACTCTTCTGGGTAGTTCGTTTATAGCCAAAGTTCTCCCTAGTCTGATAATCTTGTTTGGACTATTTAATAAGTATGCAAACTACTCTAGCAACAGCATCATTGCCTTCAAGGAAATCATGGCATGTATATCAACATGTTTTGGTGTTTTTCACACATTAAGGAGTACCAATAGGTATTTGCCATGTTTTTTTTTAACTCACTTTTTTAGTCTACATAGTCTTCTAATGTACAAATTCATTCAAGTAGAAATATTTCGAATCATGCAGTTTTGTAGTCTTAACTTCATACTAATAATCTCAAGCTATTTTTAATCAAAATGTTTCTTGAATTTCTTTTCTTCATACAATCTTCCTCCTCTCCCTGACTCCTCTCCCTGATTGCCTTCACTTGTGATAAAAGAAAGTGTGTTATTTAAATTAAATTTGGATCTAGGGCATGAGCGTATAAATATTTACTCTAAAGGAAAGCATGCTTAGTATTATTACCCAATCTTTGGTCCTCTAGTACAAGGCTACTTGCTTCCAAGGATAGTGTAGGGAAAAAAGTTGTTGAAATAGCTCCAAGGCTTTCAATTTCACATGATCTTAAACCATTTAGAAATTCCATTTCTCTTCTACCATGAGAAACCTTCCTAGAATTTAAATGATTCCCCTTCTCGGAGCTGGATAGTACAATTGTAACACTATGGCCGTGATTTTTTGTTTTAATAAGGAAATCGAGTCACTCCTATGTATTTACATTTGAGCCAACCTAGTCTAATAACTTTAAAAAGTTATTTTACAACTCGTTGTAGTTATTATTATGTCAATTGTAGATTTGAGGAATATTTAAAAATGAAATGTGAAAATTGAACAATGGACAAAAAAAACTTCAAACCTTGTTTTTGATCCTGTTTCCCATAGAAAACAAAAGGGGGCCTCCTTAGCCAACACCATCATCTCCATTGAAAAATTTGATCTGATGCGAATATGGCAACCCAAGTTCTTGACCAAAGGAGCCAGCTAGTCTTCCAATCTCCCGAAATTGAAATTACTTTACTCGTTATTCTTACAATTGTCAATCTCTCGGTATCGACATTGGAGTCTTAGGTGATGATCACATGACCTCGCCCTCCTGACAGATGATCACGGGGCCTCAGCTTCGATGCCTCCCATAGGCTTCCTCTCTCGCCATCGTAAGTGCCGTAAGCTACCAAATCCAAGGGAAGAACCCATGAGGGATGTTACAAAAATATCTCGATATTACAATCTTACTGATACCATGTCAAATTGATCAAATCATATTGGCATCCCAATCTATTTAATGCAAATTCCTATTGATCTATTATACCTGGGAAAACCACATAGCTCCGAGTGATGGCTTTTCGCCCACTTTTCTTCACTGAAAGACGAAGAGGAGATAATTCCTTCATTTTCAGGACCCTAACACCGATCTCTTCTATGTGCCCTTGGTCATTATGTGCAGGGAGGAGATGACGTTGAAGGGATTTTACTATTTGTCTTCATGCAAATTAAAATAATCCTTATCCACGATTAACCTATTATAAAAAAACATGTGTGATACATTTGTGGAATGGTAATAACGATAACGCTTATCCATTGACTATTTTTTAAGCTATGCCACACATTATCCTCTGAATGTTTTGCTGGCAATTCAATCCACCAACGAACACCTTTAGTTCAGCAGATAAAGTAACCACGAAGGACAACTTTACCAATTGGGAAATGAAATAGATGATTTCCTCAATTAATCGAATTGACAAGTGATTTTGTGCTTTAAATCTAGCATCTAACACATTTTCCATTTATATCTCGAGTTCTTTAGAAACCAACTGATCAAACCACAACCATAACTATGCATACTCTAATATGATACCACTATCTCATAATTCTTATCCATCCAACCCACCATATCTAATATTAGACTCATTCCATATGTCGGAAAGCATTGTCGGGAAGTCTACCTAACGACTGACTTTGTGGGCCACAATTCTCCGTGGAGAGAAGAGATGAGTAGAAAAGTGAGCGGATTGTGTTAGTGGTTGGTCTGCACAGAGAGTGGAGCTGAGTAAGTCTCCAGCCACGTCAAAATTTTATGCAATCACGATTGGCATTGAGTCCAACCTCATTTTTAAGAATAATCATGCACATTAAGCATCAAAGTCAATTTCACTAAGCATATCAAGACACAATCAAGTACAAGAGCCCATACTTGCATGCACCGCTCATCATAGGACCGATAAGCAATAAAGGTAGTGGCGTACCATTGAGCACCATCTCCGGTATTATCCAGCCCATTTTACTTTTCTACCAGAACTGGGAATACCAAATCCATCGAATGCACTCCACATCAACCTAGATGGAATTGTATGGTATCATAGAATTTCTACAATGCTATCACATGAAGTAGAATTTTGACATTTCTTAATGAATGGGGAGAGATATAAAGTAACAAATACTACAATAAACACTTTTGATGTGGCTATGGGCATACCCAAAATCCTCGCTTGAATTAATTTACTTTACAACGATGGTTTAACCTTGCCTACATTGATAAATGTGACCTTTATGTTTTGCTCACCACGAGGTTTGAAAACTTTCTCATTGGGAGTTGCTCATTGGCTTGTCTAGTTGGGTGGATGGAATAATCAATTTATAGGCTTTCTTTCGATTCAAATATAATTATGAAATGAGAGGATTTCAGTAAGCACACTATAAGTTGTTTATCTTATCGTTTCATAGTTAGGTATATAAACAATCACATTATTGTTACGGCCTCTTTTTCGTCTTTCCACGCCTTTGTATGATCATAGTGTATCATAATATCCCCCTCCATTGAAATGTTTTAATTTATATTACTTCATAAACCATGATACAACCTTTGCGATGATATATTCATTACTTTATTTTTACATACTTTACCAAACACAAAATCATTATAAGAATGAACTTTTCATCGGAATATTGTTTGAAAACGCATTTCAGGCATGTAACCTTTGAAGAATTATACCCTTCTTCTTTCAGTATCTATTGATCTAATGTGCTAAGTTTGTTTTTAAGCGATCCCTTTAATCAATTGGGAAAGATAGCTAGCTATATGATTGTCCAGTAACATGGGAAACTTCACTCTCTATTCAATATCCATTATTTCAAAAAGCCTTAGTCATAATTACCTTTGGTTTCAAGTAATCAATAATAATATTATCATATATGTTCTTGCTACAAAATCCTGCTCACATTATTCTTTTTATGATTTAGTTTCAACCTTGATAAATTCCGGAATATTTTTCTTATAGCAATTTATAAGTAAACACTCCATTAAGACCTACAACTCCTTCATATCTTGTAGGTGTGGGCTAACCCTTAGGCCGCAATATTTGAACTTAGTGTTCTGATACCATTTTTTACATACCCCTTGGGCACAATACTACAATTTCTTTCTATGCTCTATTAGATCCACAATGTTGACTTGTATATTCAATTAATAGACTTACATTCCAAATCAACCCTTAAGCATAAATTACAACTCGGAGAACATAATAAAACATGGAATTCAATCAATAAGATTTGAGCATCCAGACTTCCTTTCTACCAGGATTCAACACAAGCATTAATGGAATGTTATCATGAATATATCATAACTAGCATTTCCATAATCATGATCATAGTCCTACTAGCATAGTCGAAAGTGTTAGTTATGGAATATGAATAATTAGCTAAACGAGCCTCAGTGGATGCACTTCACCTCATGAAGCGTAATGCATAGCATAAACAACCTGAACCCCATCTTATACAATTTGACACCTTAAACACATAATTACTCCTCCTACATAGTTGTATCATGCATAATTATTCACCATTATTCCATCATCTCAAGAACAAAGATTATCCATGCATGATACACTCACAAATTTCACAACATCAAAAGTAATGAATCAGAAAATGCCACATGCAATTGTACTCATAAGTTTAAAGACGAGACAATGAAAAGAGTAAGGGGCCAAATACAGTACATTTCAAGAAATTGAAGTAATCTAGCTTAGCTGAAGAAAGTCACTTAGACAACCGAGCATCGCCACCCAACCTAGAACTGACTTCCTCCAATTCACCCCTAAGCTAAGAGTTCTTGCCATGGATCAACTTCCTCCTGTTGATCTCCTCAATGGGTATTTAATACCATTTTTCATGATATGGTTTCCATTAGTTGTGTCCCTCTTTTATTGATCGTTCTTATACATTTTCCTTGGATTTTCCCAAAAAATATCACCTTTCTCTCTCGCTAGGCTTTTCTTCTTAAAAGCTTGCCTCTCTCTCCCACAAGGTTTTTATGTTTTTTTTAAATTAGCATCTTTTTCCAGCTAAGTAGCTTAATGGATATTTATCTCCAATACATTAAGCTAATCTAGAATTAGATCTAGAAGTCTTATCATGAATGAATTATCCCTTCCCATTAACCAATGGGATTTGGGAAGAATCTCATCTCTTGGTGTCTCGCTTTTCCAAGTGATTAAATTACTTTATTTATTTAATAATCAAGTATTTACTTTTCTTGTTACACATGAGACCTAGATTTTCTTAGCTTAGGTTTGTCAAGTTTTACATACATTAGAGGGTTGTTACAAATACTTTGGCACAAATACTTTGGTGATGAAGCACTGAGATTTTCGTTGATCATAACTTAAAAAAAGAAAACAAGATTTTAAAGCAACAAAAGCTAAAATGATACACAACTAATGTGATTATAGCTGCCTGAAACTGATTTATTTGTCCAAAAACCTAATAGAATGTAATCTCTCACTCAGAATTTATTCAGAACCTCAAAATATTCTCATGGCCACAAGAACACGGATGTAAAAGCAAGCTTCTCTCAAAATTAAATCTTATGTAAACAAATAAATGCTCGAAGAATGTAGATCACAAGTGCATTGAGAGATCAATAGATCGGGGCTCCAGAAAAAACACAAGGGCAAAGACAAAACAAAATGGCCATTACCTCTTCAACAATTCTTATCCTTCCTCGGGACTTATTTTCTCACCAAAGGTGACCGTGCTCATCTTGCCACCAAGCTATAAGCAAGGTCAAAAACACCTATGCAAAAATCAAGAAGCGGAAAATTAACCTGCCAATTTGACATTTGTGCAAAGGACGAGGAAACAGTCGGTCACCTAGTGCATATGTGTGGTTGGATGACTAACAGGAGACACATTTGTGGTTTGATCAAAGACATTTTTGTATGTGCTCACGTAAGGCCTCACTGGGGTTCAAACTTGTGCATTGTCAAATGGGCTCTTCGATGAAAGGCGTTCACATTGTAAAATGTTTTCAAAAAATATCATACCTCAATCTTCGTTATTCTCTCAACAATGAAATGGAATCGTTTTCTAGGTGGAGAATCCATGACCCTCAAAATTTTCGGTGGAGAGTCCATGACCCTCAAAATGAGCAGTGGACAAGTGGGTGATAATGCACCAGTTCATTAATTGGGAGCAACAATGAAGCTTACGAATACTGCAGATAATCCCATCTGCATTACTGTGCATTCATTTTTTTCCTACATGCTATGTCTGCTTCTGTACATCCCCATGACCACATAGTAAGAGTGAAAGTTAATAAACCCCCACTTGGTTGGTGAACAACATATGGAGTTATTCATCCATTAATGGGTGGGATAGTATATGACACTCGCCTTATAATGTAATCATATTTATCTATTAAGTTATCTGTTCATTAACAGATCGAGGGAAGTATATGCCACCCGAATGATAATGTACTTGGTTAAATTCGATGGATGCATATATCGCCCCCATGCATTAATGGATGAATAGATCCATATATATTGATTGCCTGCTTGGCTAGGGTCAGCAAGGTTGGTATGGATGGTGCATTTAAGAATGTAGGTCATCGTGCAGATTTGGGGGAAGGCGTAGCACAACATTGAATGAACACTCCAAGGGAGGGTCAACGACGCATCCTGTAAAATGAGTAGAATCCACCTAAATCTACCTGCAGGGGATTGATGAAAGGCTATCAATTAAAGCACTAGGGAAGTATATGCCGACCTTATATTTAGGTAAGCACAAAATCCAAAATTTGATATATACTGTCTCACTGCACTAATATAACTATAACTCCAAAAATATTGATTGCCTTGATATGATAACAATAGACACCAGATAGATTAACAATAAGGTAGAGTCAGCTAGAACTCTACCTGGGCCATAATTACAAAATAATACCAGACCCAAATTAACCAATAAAAATTAACAACTATTTTCGTTTTGTAATGTTAACCAATTTGATTTTTGGTGAAATGATAATGGATGGTCAACCCCTGAATAGAATGCGTGTATCACCTGCAGCAAAATGACATTAAAATACCCATCATTAAATTATATTAATTAAAATAGCATTAAAATACCCATAATTAGGTACTTGAGTTTTAGTATATTGGAAATGGAAGAAATCAATGTATCGATCTTGACGCTATGGAGATTCTCTATTACTATCTATCTTTTAAAAAATAATATTTATAAAGTTCGGAAACGTATTTTATCTTTGGGAATATATTTCTTTGTTTGTAATCAAGTTTGAAAATTATTGTATGCGGGGAACATAATACTACGTGTGTAGGGAGAGGAGATTTTGTGAACTGGGCATCATATCGAGATGCCATCGAATCGCTAAAAGGTGCTTGAAATTTTACGGTGATGCCATTTCTGAATATTAATTTGACATTAAATGGTTTTAATGCACATTGTCGAATCTTCATTTGAGTTTCTATTGATATGGCTGAAAGAGTCTATGGGCAGGAAAGGCAGAAAAGAACAATGAGGGTGCTGGAAAGCCATTCGTTGATTGGTAATATACAAAGATAGAAGGGAACAATGATGCTATGGGAAAGCCATTGGTTGGTTCATAATATGAAGGTAAATAATTTATAATAGGAAAATAGAGTTTAAATGTTTGCTTTTTT
>APFE031214866.1:93824-104034 GCA_000404065.3 Pinus taeda | reverse complement strand
GCAGGAAAGACAGAAAAGAACAATGAGGGTCCTGGAAAGCCATTCGTTGATTGGTAATATGAAGGAAAAGAATTAACAATATACAGAGATAGAAGGGAACAATGAGCCTCTGGGAAAGCCATTGGTTGGTTCATAATATTAAGGTAAATAATTTATAATAGGAAAATACGATTTAAATGTTTGTTTGCTTTTAATATATAATTTAATAATTTTTTTTTAAAATTTATTAAAAGTTTTAAAATAAAATTTAAGTGGTAAATTTGTTTGAACATTTGTTCAGGATTCCTTAAAAAACTAAAAATTATAAAGATAGCAAAAATTTCACCGCTTAATATTGTTTTAATCCAATTAATCCATAGTAATTTTTTTTTATAATTAAAATTATTAATTTTTTATAAAAAATATTATTAAATTAAATATAGATTATAAAAACTATAATTCAAAATTATATAATTATTATATCTAAAAACTTTATATTATTTTATTAAATATAATAAAAAATAAAAATAAACAATACAAATTCCCTAAGGAGAGTGCCTATATGAATTAATCAAAATGATTGTGAAGCAATTAATGAAGAGGTGAGAGTTGCTACCAAATGACATTGGTCAACAATAACCTACAAATTTAACATAATCTATTTGTGCATGAGAGGTTCAAGGTTGGTGTATAGGAATCTAAACAAGGATAACATATCTTGCACGTAAACTTTAGTCGACAAGCGATAATCATGAATGAATTTGGGTGGACTATGGCATATTGTTATATTGGTTTGGCGAAGGTTGATGAGGAAAGATGACCTAGAGTTTATATAGTTCCTCAACAACTTCCATTTTCACAGATCATGTGGGAAGTTGATGTCTTTGTATAATTAGCATTGCCATGAATGCAAAGTATAGGAAACATGTCAACCAATGTAAGTTGAGGGATTGGTCTAGTTTTGCATGCAGGGCTAGTAGTTTTTCTTATTTGGAAGACAGTCAACCTAGAACATGCCATGTGGATTGCACTACAACTGTAGAGACGGAGTTACATGTTCGCAAATTTCTTCATTTCCATCCTAAACTTTTCCTTCGTCATAGAAGTGATGATATCAACATTTTCTCATAATTTTGATCTCACTCCATTTTGTTTTTATGTTCCCTCTCTATGATTATCATTTTTGGTGGGTCTTTATTACATGGATTTTTGAGTTATCTTTTAAGCGTTGGTGCAACCTTTGTTTCCATCTGCTATCCCTTTTTGGACTCTCATTTTCCTAGCTTTTCTCTGGTTTTTCTTCTTGGCTTTACTTTTTCGTTTGATGGTCCCCCCTATGGTTTCCTTCCCCTTATACCTTGAATTCCCATCCACTCTCTATGTCATTGTGTATTCTATCTTCCATCTTTTATCTCCTATGCCAAGGTGGTTTTTAATAATTTGTTTGGCCTCATGGCTAGGTGTTGACTTTCATCCTCTCATCATGGAGGGAGAAGAGCTTGATTGGGTCTCTCCTCAGCCTCTAACTCCCCTCCTCTCATTGCTAGTGAAACAAGGACATAGTTAACTTCTTGTGCCACCTTGGGCATATATAGAACAATTATCACTGAAGTAGTATAAAAATCCATTTTTGAAGTGGAAGACCAAGTCTGGCAAAGAAGAATATTTATTCTTGACATACATGTTGAAAGAGAAGCGAAAGATTGGATCCCTTATGTAGGTAGCTCTACTAGGGATCATTCCTCATCCTACATGTTAATGATCAACTTAAATTAACACATTAAAACTATGAAGGGTAGAGATCTCACCAACAAAGTTAATGAACAATAGGGACTCATAAATTCCATGGATTAAATTATGAACAAGGTTGATAAGCTTGCAAATTCATTGGGGATTTATGATATTTCCTCTTTTGTCAATGATAGTAAACAATAGCCACTTCTCTATGTGGATTTTCCTCCTAAAGTATGATCAAGTGAACCTCCTATTTGAAGAGAAGCACAAGTCAAGAACTATTTTTTTTACCTTTTTTTTTTTTAAATTATGTTTATCATTTTATTCATTTTTAGTTCATATTTTTAATTAAATTTGAAATACAATATTGTTATCAATGACACTTTTAAGAGGAAAATTTTGGACTCTTTATATTTTTGTGTGTGATTAGGTTGAGCATTTTAATTTCGTTTTGAAATACAATATGTTTATCCATAACACTTTTACCATGAAAATTTTGTACTCTTTTTTTTGTTACTAGGTTGAGCCTAAGATGGGGCCTGCCTAATTATTGGATGGAAGAAAAATAATCAACCCATAGTTGGATGCTATCACCATGATTGTGTAAATCTCCATCAAGTTTGGATGCCTCTTGGGATAGTTTAATTCCCCCAAAGTGAGTTCCATCCTAAACCGTACCTTGTGAAGTTAAAAAGGATTAAACCCACCAACCAACTAGTTTGCAACTTCATAGGTAGGAAAATTTTAACCTTAAGTTTTTGGTCTAGTTTTCCAAGTGATAGATTAAAAAAATGTTATATATATTTATTTCAACCTAATGTAAAAAAACCACACTTTAAAAAAATTAAGAAATAAAATATAATGCAATTTTTAATAGAAAAACTTTGTAAAATAATAAAATAAAAAAATTTCAATTTTCATAACGAATTTTTCTTTGGAAATAAGCAATTTGGAAAAGAAAAATTACCAATAAATTTATATTATTTAATATTACTAATAAAATTATATTATTTAATAATTAACTTTTATAAAATTTTAGTAAAATTCTTTAAAAAAACATAATTCCGACTTATACATAATGTATACATCTAAATTTGAGTATTACTCGTGAGATCATAGATCCAAAAAAAACAATGCGTAAACTTTGGGATCAAGGTTGCTCTATACAGAATAAATCATACCAACCATGTAAATACTCTACATTTAATGGAAAATATGATAACTAAGTTGTCATATTTTCATTCATACCGTTTTTTGGAAATATTTTTATGTTTATTAAAATTTATCTCATAAAAATATTAGGTAAAATAAAAGCACATTATTTGATAGTGAAGTAGTTATTTTGTTATATATATATATATATGAATAATGAATCTAATTATATCGAGTAGTCATAAATTAGTTATGTAAAATTGAATTTCAAAATGAGGTGATTTTTTTTGTTAATTAGCTTTATCTCGTATGTTTTCTTGATTCCAAAGTTTTGTTTCCGTCACTTTTGGATCTTAGTCTTTTAGGAGACGGTGTAGAGGGGTTTGCCTCGGTGGGAGCATCGCAAGGCGGGTCCAAGAGAGGGGTAGCGCTTATTTTGGAGCCAAGTAAAAATTGGATAAAAAAAAATTTGTAAAATATTTTAATTTCATAGTTAATCTGGGTCGTTCATTAAGCTGAAGATCTCACAGTAAAACTTATGTTAATTTAAGGTTTTTTGTAGAAGGCAACCCTAGGTTTATATGAGGGAATTGTATTGTGGCTTTGTATTATTATTTTGTGTGAGAAAGGAGATTGGACTATTGAGAGTGAAAATGAAGTTACAATGAATGTGTTGTAGGTTGTATCGCTTCAATTTGTTGGATAATATAAAAGGAAGGACTAATTGTTTCTCCATGGAAATACCCTAAATTGGGTGAACTACGTATATCTATGTCTCTCTTATTTTATTCTTTTCTTTATTTGTGTTTCTTCCATATTTTTATGTGTTCAATGGATTTTTATTTAATTTCTAACAAATAGTACCCAAGCTGAAGGTTTATTCGCTGATAAAATCACAACAAGGAAGGGTTCATGGTTTGAGAGGGAGAAATGGAGGAATATGGTAGGTTTAGGGATGATAAATTTAATGGCTAAAACTACTAGCTAAGGAAGATGCAAATGGAGGATTATTTACATAAAAAACATCTTTACCTACCATTGAGCAGAAAATCAGAGAAGTCGACAAGTATGACGAACAAAGAATAGGAGATTCTTGACAAAAAGGTAGCAGGACAAATATGGTTGTGTATGGAAGCGTTGGTTGCCTTCAAGATTTCAAAGGAAACAATGAAAGAGGGCCTTATGAAGTCATTATCCAACCTATATGAAAAATTGTCATCCTCAAACAAGTTATTTCTTAGGAAGGGCTTGTTTAATATGTATATGTTAGAAGGTGGATCTGTTGTTGATCACTTAAATTATCATGGTTACAAGTTAGTTAAGTTCTGTAGGGGAAAATTTTTATGATGAATTTAGGGGTCTATTCTTTTTGTGCTCATTGGTAGAAAGTTGGAATGACTTAGTCATCCATATTATAAACTTTGTCTCTGGATCTAGTAATTTAAAGTTTGATGATGTTGCTGGTGCTCTCCTTAGCAAGGAAATGTGACATAAAATCTCAGGTGAGACAATGGTTAATTATTTGATTGCAAAAACTAGGGGAAGATAAATAGAGAGAGGAAAAATCTTGGAACATCACAATGAGTCAAGGAAAGCTAGATCCAAATATGGATTGAGGATAGTGTGTTGGAAATGTGGGAAGAAAGAATTCCTGAAGAAAGAATGTAAATATCAAAAGGAAAAAGAAGGATATGGACAACAAGAGAAAATTCGTGAAGCGAAAGTAACAAGTGATGTGTTGCATGATGCTTTGATTCTATCATTAGAAAATATTATTGATATGTGAGTGCTAGATTTAGGGGGTGGTGAAGGTTTTGTAACTACCTTTATAGACAAAACATGGAAGGTCACTAAAGGAGACCTAGTAATAGACAAATGAGAAAAGATTGGTACATTGTATTTATGCAATGCTATTTCCAATCATGTTAGCAAATATGACACTTTGATATCATAGGCTCAGGCACATGAGTGAGAAGGGGATGTGGATTATTCATTCAAGAAACTTGTTGTCACGTTTGAAGCATGTTGATTTATATTTCTATGAAAATTATGTTTATGGAAAACAAAAGAGAGTCACATTTCTTAGAGTTAGGAAAGAAAAGAAGAGTAAAAAATTAGAAATTGTGCATACAGATGTATGAGGACCTTCTTAGGTATCATCTCCTGGCGGCTCTTTCTATTATGTTACCTTTATTGATGATGCAACTAGGAAAACCTGAGTTTAGTTTATTTGAAATAAATATGATGTCCTTGGTACTTTTCAGAAATTGAAAGGTTTGGTTGAGAATGAGTCAGGAAATACGTTCAAGTGTCTCAGACCAGATAATGAAGGTGAATACTACAGAGATGATTTTTATAGTTACTATTCACACCATGAAATTCATAGAGAGAAAATTGTTCCATGTACACCATAAGAAAATGCTTTGTCAGAAAATATGAATATGAAAGTCAAGGAGTTTGCAAGGTGTATAACATTTCATGCAGGATTACATTTACAACTTTGGGCAAATGTTGTAGATATTGTTTTTTATCTAACAAATAGACAGCCTTCAAGTTCCTTAGATAGTGACATTCCAGAGGAGGCATGGACATGTAAGAAGGTAAACGATGCATTTCTAAAGAAATTTGGTTGTGAATCATTTGTTCACATTAATAAAGAAAACAAAATAAAGCTTGAGGTAAAATCAAAGAAGTGTACCTTTATTAGATATGGTATTAATGATTTTGGTTATCACTCATATGATTTTGAAAATCATAAAATTGTTAGGAGTAGAGATGTTGTGTTCAATGAAAGGGTCTTGTACAAAGATCAATTGTAGGGAAAGAAATAGGAAAAGGAAACATAGAATACATGGTGCTTGATGACACCACAAAAAAGTAAATTCAAAGGTACTAGGAAATCATATTGATCAACAACAACTACAACAAAAATAACATTAATAGCAACAAAAGTAGCAACCATCTCAAACTCTTGCTAGCGTTGTTAGAATATCTACCAAGTTAAGTGTTAGGTCCCTATAATACTAGTGTAGTCCGTATTATTATTGTTGTTCCCATGCATCCCCCATATTGTTATTTTTGTGCCCCATAGAAACTCACTATTATGAATGTTGCTCCCTTACATTATTACTGTTATGTAGGCTCTAACTATATTGTGACCCCTCCGACTCCTCTATATACCAATGAGGTCTAATCAATTATATCATCCAATAATTGTTCATTTATTTCATGTAAAGGAGGTTTCCATGTCGAAGACTCTATTTCTTAGGTCGATGATCTATCGTTTCTTCTATTTTGTGAGCTGGTTGCATAACATTTGGTATCAAAGATTTGAATCCTAGGGTTTTTCCGCTTCAAAGAGGTCATCATGGTATTTTTGCTATAGATTTATTTCTATGAGGCTTCAGAAGCATAAATTTTGAGCATATGGAGAAACAAATTTGGTGAACTTTGCGTAAAAAATTTAGATCTTGGTTCGCTACGTTTTCTAAGATATGGTCTGAAGAAGTTAGGTTTTTTTGCAGACTCCAAAATTCAATTTGAAACAAGTGACCTAGGGAAAATCCTAATAACTTTCTCTCTGACCATCAAATTTGAATTTTGTAAAAATTTACTAAAATTTCATGGACTTTATTTTTTCTTATATAATTTTCAAGGTTGAAGGTTGAAACAGTGATATGTGGCACTCCATAAAAGTTCACTCTACTGAACCATTCTATAATCAGGCCTTCATGGGATATTGGGCGTAACGTTTTCTAGAACAATCCAATCTTGGTTAGACTTGTGGCATTGGAAATAAGACTCAGAGTGATACCACAAAATAAAATTTTAGACCTTGGAGATTTGAAATTATAGAGATACACGAATTTTAATATCGAGCTCCTAAAAAACAAGGAAAAGGTGTGTATTTATTTTAAAAATTTGCATAGTGTTTATTTGAAAATATTAGTTTAAAGTGATTCAAAGGGAATAGTGAATCATAAATATGGTTTCTTGATTCTAAAATGTCTCAAAATAAAAAAAATGACTCCCAGTAAGAAACCAGATATCACTACTATGGCACATGAAGAAGAGGAAGAAATGCAACATGTTATATCAAAATTACGAGACCAAAATCAACAAATTTCGCTTTCCCAAAGAGTAACAAAAAATGAATTGGAAGAGATGATGGATGTTAATATGGATGGTTTATAAGTAAAAATAAAAAGGGACATGCGAGGTTTGAAGGATGGTTTAGAAGCAGAGGTGGAAGCAATGGTGAATGTCAAGATGGAAGGGTTATCAAAGTTGCTGCAAGAAAGGCTTCCCAGTGGTGACAAGGTAATCCATGAAAATCATGATGAGGAAAAAAATAATATGAATTATGATTTTAGAGACTCTAATGTTGGGTTTAAGACCCACCACATTCTAAACATCAATATGAGGAAGTTTGATGGCAAGGATAATGTAACATGGATACTATAGATGGAGAAATATTTTGATCTCTATGATGTGTGACACACACGAAAGCTATGCATTGCATATTTATATTTAGAACCCAATCAGTTTGCCTGGTATCAATGGCTTTATTCTCGTAAAACACTTGTCACTTGGTGTTTTATGGAGGCGATGATACCACATTATGAGGATACAAAGAGCAACACATTCTTTAGCAAATTGATAAATCTCAAAGAAAAGTGTTCAATGGCAGAGCACATTGAGGACTTTCAAAAATTGAATATCAAGGTAGATGATATTCCAGAAGAGCATAATATTGATATCTTCATAAGGAATTTGAAGGATAACATCCGACATGAGGTTTTCCTTTAGGAACCTGATTCTTTGAAGAAGGAATCCATTGTTGCATGAAAAGTTGAAAGCAAAATTATGGAAACAAGGAAGTCTACCACTCACAACTATAAAGATGGTAGTGTTATTACTCCTAGCCTACTACAACCTACAAGGTTGACACCACAAAAATTAGAGGAAAAAATAGAAAAAGGGCTATGTTACAGTTGTGATAGAAAATACACTAAAGGTCATAAGTGTGTTGAGAAGAAATTATTTTACATAGATTTTGAAGAGGAGGAAGAAAGGTAACGTGAAACATCAAAAGAGGAGAATATACACCAAGAAACAACCCTAGATAAATACTAAATGAGGGTGAAAGCATGAATATGGGTTACACTTTTGGTCCAAATTTTGCGATGAAATTTCAAGTTTTTTCCTCTTTTATTGAATTGCAACCCTCAAAATTCATACAAGAATTATGAAAATTGACTCAGAGTAAAAAGCAAATATATGGAGAATTATGTTTTTGTCCTTCAAAATTTTCACAAAACTTAAGAGATATGTGTGTGTTCACGTAGTGTCTAAAAAGTGTAATTTAATATCTATATCTATATTGATATAATATAATATATATAATATAAATATATATATATATATATCATATATATAATATATTTAGCAGACATGTGAGAAACTAATTTTTTTCTTTGTTCAAAATTATTTCTTTTATGCAAAAGTATATATTTTTTGAAATTTTTCGAAGTTGGCGAAGTAATATTTCAATTGCATTTTCGATACATATGTGTTCACGTGATATTATTTTCAACTCCTTAAATAAATTGAAAAACAAAGAGTACCATTTTGAAGAGGACTCGTAAAAGAATATAGTGGTATTTTTTGAAATTTTTTTATTGTGTATATTGTATATTAATGATTTTTTAATCAACCAATTTGAAACCATCCAAAAAAATTCCAAGTGTTATCTTTAAGGGAAATTAGATCAAAAATATCATATGAATTGAAAAGTGTAATTTTCATATTCCATTGGATAGAGGATTCTTTCATGAATCCAATGTGATCAACTCCGCCACTTGCGGACAATTTGTTGGAAATAATACTGAGAGGGGGGGGGGTGAAACAATATTATCAAATCTTTTCCAATAAAAAATTGCAAATCTGACTAATGAAACTTGTATATACCTTCCAGATTTTAATGTAATTTATTCTTTAGATGTTAACCATTAATCTGTATGTCGGAACCATATAATAATAAACAGGAACAAGAAACATAGATAGTCACACCAAAGAACACCAGATATAAGGTGGAAACCCAATGTGGGTGAAAACCCCCTGCTGTAATATGTCTCTATCTTCTTTCAATTAGAAACTTCTTTCTACAATGATTTTGTACTGGTGCAGTCCTTTGCCAGTACGCAGGCTGCAACCTGCAGAGAGCTACAACCCTCTCTCGTTTTCCAGCTTCTCCTGGAAGGGAGCTACAACCCCCTCAGCTCTTGTACTAGCTAAGATACTAGTATGTAGGTGCTGACCTACAGAAGGCTACTACTTTCTCTTTCTTCCAGGGACCACGTTTCATAAATTTTCAAACTGGATCCAAAACATCAAGTACATGTACATCACCCAATCTCCTTTAAACAAATAACTTCTCAGAATGCAGTAACCAAAAAATAACACTAGTAACCAGACACCAATTTAAACCCAAATCTCTGCAGAAACAGATAAAAGAAAACTAAAATATATTTCAGGAAAGGTCCGCAACTTCACTGAAGGAAACCTGCGAATATCCGCACTTCTGCTGTGACGAGTCTACGCAACTCCGCACCTGCACTGTCTATTGTTCAGCGCACCTCCGCACCTGCTCCGCCGATTCAACTACGCACCTCCGCACCTGCTTCTTTTCTGGTTCTGCGCACCTTCGCACCTGCTTCTTCTCTGGTGCTGCGCACCTCCGCACTGCGTCGTTGCCGCTCCTACGCACCTCCGGATTTAGACAATTTATCAGTTCTCAAACATACCCCAGACTGTCGAAATCACAGATCCGTTCATGCGTCAAAGGGATCCCAACTCTTCAGTAGATCTGACTTATAATGCTTCGGTTTCTCCTTGATTCAGATTCAACTATGTCTCACTAACCGATTATTAGAAATTCAGATCTTGCTCTTCTTAAGATTTTCAACGCTTGTATTTTGCCAACTGATCTCCTTTCCCTTTTATAGTCAAGACCTTACTCAAACCATGGATCAAAACCATTTAGAAACAATACTAGGGATCCAAAACCTAGGTTCAATATTTTAGATGCCAAAACCACATACCAAAACCATAGGATCAAAAACGTCGGACTAAATACCATGGACCAAACATAAGATGCGCCTTTTTCTCTGCATGAAAGTCCATGCATTTTAGGTTCGCACCTTTTGTGCGGGAGACCTGTGAACATATCCACACCTTTTCAACGGTTATCCTGCGCAACCTGCCGATGACCGCATCTTTTGATCTGTGCACCTGCGGAACCAGAAAATAACTTTGTTGCACTATAATTTATCATCTGAGATAA
>APFE031214866.1:0-88324 GCA_000404065.3 Pinus taeda | reverse complement strand
AACCCTCTCTCGTTTTCCAGCTTCTCTTGGAAGGGAGCTACAACCCCCTTAGCTCTTGTACTAGCTAAGATACTAGTATGTAGGTGCTGACCTACAGAAGACTACTACCTTCTCTTTCTTCCAGGGACCACGTTTCATAAATTTTCAAACTGGATCCAAAACATCAAGTACATGTGCATCACCCAATCGCCTTTAAACAAATAACTTCTCAGAATGCAGTAACCAGAAAATAACACGAGTAACCAGACACCAATTTAAACCCAAATCTCTGCAGAAACAGATAAAAGACAGCTAAAATATATTTCAGGAAAGGTCCGCAACTTCACCGAAGGAAACCTGCGGATATCCGCACTTCTGCCGTGACTAGTCTACACAACTCCGCACCTGCACTGTTTGTTGTTTAGCGCACCTCTGCACCTGCTTCTTCTCTGGTTCTGCACACCTTCGCACCTGCTTCTTCTATGGTGCTACACACCTCTGCATTGCGTCATTTCCACTCCTGCGCACCTCCGGATTTAGACAGTTTATCAGTTCTCAAACATACCCCAGATTGTCGAAATCACAGATCCGTTCATGCATCAAAGGGATCCCAACTCTTCAATAGATCTGACTTATAATGCTTCGGTTTCTCCTTGATTCAAATTCAACTATGTCTCACCAACTGATTATCAGAAATTCAAATCTTGCTCTTCTTAAGATTTTCAACGCTTGTATTTTGTCAAATGATCTCCTTTCCCTTTTATAGTCAAGACCTTACTCAAACCATGGATCAAAACCATTGAGAAACAATACTAGGGATCCAAAACCTGGGTTCAATATTTTAGATGCCAAAACCACGGACCAAAACCATAGGATCAAAAATGTCGGACTAAATACCATGGATCAAACATAAGATGGGCGTTTTTCTCTACATGAAAGTTCGTGCATTTTAGGTTCGCACCTTTTGTGCAGGAGACCTGCGAACATCTCCGCACCTTTTCAACAGTTCTCCTATGCAACCTGTCGATGACCGCATCTTTTGATCTGTGCACCTGCGAAACCAGAAAATAACTTTGCAGCACTATAATTTATCATCTGAGATGAGTGGGTTGCCATCAAGTACAACATATGTATCATAATGCCAACAATAGACGCAGGTTGGGTTCATCCAAGTAGTGTATACACTCTAATGCATGATTTTTGAGGTTACAAATAGTTCTGAATGATGATGCAAGGTTCTGGGTTCAGCACAATGTTCTAGTGTTAGTGACTTGATTGTTCAGATTAACTGAATATTGGTTGATGCAGTTTAAAAGCTTTGATGGGTCCAATGTGAAAATTTGATGAAATGTGGCCTTCAAATTGTGTTTTTGTGATCTAGAAGTATCCAGTCTGAAAATTCATGAAACGTGGTCCCTAGTGGAAGAGTGGAGTTTTTTTGTAGGCTGGCACCTACATATTAGTAAACATATTGGCTAGTACAAGAGCTAAGGGGTGTAGCTCCCTTCCAGTAGAATCTATAAAATGAGAGAAGGTTGTAACCTTATGCAGGTAGAAGCCTACGTACTTGTATGAGTCTGCACCAGTACAAGATTGTAAATAGTTTTTCTTATTATTAAAAAAAGACAGAGACGACAATAGCAGGTGGTTTTTACCCACATTGGGTTTCCACCTTAAATCTTGGTGTTCATGTGTGTTGCTTATGTTTGATGCTTTATTCTGCTTTTACTACACTATCTAATAAATCTCTGATATACTAGTTTAAGCTCAACACATGATAAATTGTCTAAATCACAAGTTCTCTGCATATATGTTGGTTTCTTTAAGCACAGCCGTGTATACATGCTAGTTCACTTCACTGAAGTAGTGTATATAAATCTGTTTGGGAAATAAAATTATTGACCTGATAATATTGATTCACCCCCCTCTCAGTATTATTTCCAACATAAGGTAGAATCTTCTTATAAAATATTAAAATGTATAATTGTCTATGTTTTTTACTGCATCGTATATCTCATGTAATGTTGAATTATATTGATCCTTGTTGCTTCAATGCTTTTGTGATAACTGGTTTGTTTTGGTTTTATTTGTGGGCAACGAGTTTACTAGTAATATTTATCATCTAACTTCCTTACACCATTCATCTACATCTTGTGCCTTTAAGATGTGCTCCCTTAAATCAATATTCAATGGAATTATAGAAAAGATGTGTGGTCTTTGATTGAGTTCATTAGCTACTTTGTTTAATGTACCCATGATGTAGGTTATATCAAAATCATATTCACTCAGGAGTTCTGACCACTCTCTTTGTATAACATTAAGGTCACTTTGAGTAAATATATGTTGCAATCCTCTATGATCTATTTTCAATTCAAATTTCTTTCCCACTAGATAATGTCTCCAAAGCCGCAAAGCTGAACTATATTTGCTAGTTCCAAATCACAGGCTGCATAGTTTTCTTCATGTGGCCTTAACTTCCTAGAGGTGTAAGTAATCACCCTATCATCTTGTGATAATACCTACACCCAATCTATCTTTTGATGCATTAGCACATACTGTAAATTCTGTGTCCATGTCTGGAACCTTCAATATCAAAGTTGAAGTCAAACATTGCTTGAGATTAGAAAAATCCTGCTCACACTCATCTTTCCAACTAAATCTTGCCCCTTTCTTAAGCAAAGAGGTGATCAAACTAGCTATTTTGGAAAATCCTTCCACAAATATCTAATAGTATCCTGCCATACCCATGAAACTACACACTTCATGCACATTAGAGGGTGTTGGCCATTCTAAAATTGCATAAATATTTGTTGGGTCAATAACAATGCCTTCACTAGAAATAATGTGTCCAAGATAATGAAATTTTTATTGGAAAAAAAAAAAATTTGGACATACTAGAATATAGTTTGTTTTCTCTCAAGCATTTTAATGCCAATGCCAAGTGTCGTTCATGCTCTTCAGGGGACTTTGAATAGATTAATATATCATCATGGAACACTTATACAAATTTATTCAAGTACTTACGAAACACCCCATTCATCAGACTCAAACACTCACAGAGCATTAGATAACTCGAAAGAAACAACCACAAACTCATAATGACCAAAACGAGTTGAAAATCAGTCTTAGGAATATCCTCTTCATTAACTCTAAGCTGGTGATACCCAGATCGAAGATCAATCTTGGAGAACGCAGAGACTCCCTTCATTTGATCAAATAGATCATTAATGCAAGGAAAAGGGTATTTCTTTCGAATAGTTACTCAATTCAACTTCCTGTAATCAATACAGATCCGAAGATATCCATATTTCTTCTTTACAAATATTACAGGAGATCCCCAAGGTGAAACATTGGGCCTAATCATACCCCAGTCCAATGGTTCTTGAAGTTGCACTTGCATCTCCTAAAGTTCAACAACAGACATCCAGTAGGGAGCTTTGGATATCAATTCTCTACCAAGCTTTATCTCCATGGAAAAATCAATCTCCCATTTGGGAGATAAATTAGGCAACTCCTCTTGAAAGACATCATAAATTTTGAAAGGATAGGATATTGTTCAAAGGACGAAAACTCTCCCTCATTTAAAGTTATTACAACATACATTTGACATATTTTCCTTGACTTCTCTTTAATTTTAGGGTTGATATAAGCCTTAAATAAACAAGTCTTTTTCCCCATGGAGAACCATATATTGGCCCTCATCAGTCAAAAATTGAAGGGTTTTACTTCGACAATTAAGCAAAACCTAGTGGGCTTCTAGCCAATCCATCCCAATTATTACATCATAATTCCCAAGTGACGTCACAAAAATATTCACATGTGTGATCCACACACTCCCAATTCCAAAGGGCACACTTGCACTAAGCATTCTACCTTTTGAGAACGTCTTAAGGCCATCTCAACTTGATCAAAATCATTTTTCTCTATTTCCATAAAGCATTTGGAGAAATAAAACTTTCAGTTGCACCAAGATAAATTAAGATAGTATTAGCCATACCATTTAATTTTCCAGATGTTTCAAGCACTGTTGACTAATGCTCAACGTGGCAATTATGCATAACTGCATGAATCATATGGGCTCTTCCCATATCTCTAACAATGGCCTACTCCTAGTATAATTCTTCTTCAGTCTTCTTTCCAGGACAATCTTGCGGATAATGAGTTCCTCCACAAGACCAACAACCATTAGAGGGAGCAATTTTCATCAATTTGACCCTCTTATTAGGTGATTGTACTGAGCTCTGAACTGATTCTGGAGTGTGAGCACTGCTTTGTTGATGATGTTTCCTTGGATTATTTTTAATGTTTTTAAAAGTATGATTATTTTGAAATCCTCAATGATGTGATCCACATGTCTTATGCCTTACATATGGGCCTCCCCTTCAAGGGGGTTTCCCATGGAATGATAGATTGGGGGCTTTATCCCCTCCTTTGCTTCCCAACAATTCTTCCTCAACTATAATTTATATTTGTACCGCATCATGCAATGTAGTAGGCATCAAAATGTGCACCTTCTCTTTTATAATAGGATTCATCCCATACAAAAACTTATTTACCTTGAGAGATTCAGTATTGAGATAGGTGGCATATCTGAGAAGCTCCATGAATCGAGCCTCATATTCAAGTATCGTCTTAGTTCCTTTCTTAATATCATGAAACTCATTCAACTTCCTCTCCAAGTATTTAGGGGAAAGGTAATTTGCTTGAAATTCTTCTTCAAATTGTTCCCACGTTACGGTGGAAATAGAATATTCCATTTAGGATTCCAAGTTCCTCCACCATAATAGTGCACTCTTCTTAGGTTGGTATATAGCCAACTTGGCCTTTTGGTTGCTAGAATAGTTTTGCAACTCAAAACATAAGCACATAATTTCCCACCAAGATTTTGCTACCTCCCCTTTGGTGGTACCCTTAAAGATATGAAGCTTAACTTTTTCCAACTCTTTATGGACATCTCCATCATATGGTACTTCTTGTATTTCTTCTTGAGATGAACTAGGCACTAAAGAATTTCCTCCAACCCTACTAATCAAGACTTCAATCATCTCTTTGAAGGATAACATCATATCCCTCAATTCCATGACATATATTTACTCATATTCTTTAGCTTGAGAAGGTGGAGGTGAGACTTCCCTCCTCCTCCTTTGCCTTATTGTTATCTCCATGATTACTTATCTTGATCATGAAAAATTCAAATAAATTAATAAAATGGTAACAATCTCTAAATATTAACAAGAAAGCCCTAGGTCAAAGCGAAGTACAACACTAGGGCCTAATGGGCATACATGCTTGCTGGTAGATTAATGTATGAACGCTGATTTTGGATCTATGTTGAATTGTTATGCATGTGTTTGATTCTTTTTTCTTAGAATAAGTGTAATTTGGATTATTATTCCTTTTTTCAAGGTTTAAGGATAAAATTTCATGTTGTTGTTTAGTTTTGAATTTATTTATTTGTTTATTTTTGTTTTCTAAACTCTTCTGGATTGAGGCTAAGTTCTGAGAAAAAAAAAAAGACAAAATATTGACACGGGCCTCCGAATTAATTTTATTGTTTATTTTTGGTTTATATTTTGGAAATATATAGGTAATTTCTAAACTAATAATCCTCTCTAATTTAATAATTATTAAGGAACTTTAGCACATAGATTATCCTCCTTGATAGTTATAATTTTAAAAATATTACAACACTTTAGCACAAAACTTGTAGTTCATCTTGTTGTACTTTAGCATTGAGCTTGTACCTCATCTTGTTGTACTTTTCATGGTTTAACTTTCAATTTGAAAGGAGATTTAGCTTGGAATTCATCTTCTTGATTTCTAGTTTAAGTATATACTTTTGAAATAATTCTCTAAAAATATGGGGACACTGAGTTTGGAGTTTCTCTTCCTTTCTTATTATTCCAGTTAAAGGATATAATTTTGAGATTATTATGGTAGATTCGAGTTGAAGCTTAGTTTGGATTTCGACTTCATATCTTTTTTTTCTCTGGTAGAATGCTATGATTTTAATCTTATTAGAGCAAATTCAATTTCTTGCCATGTATCTTTAGGTTTATTGCTAAAAATTTCGAGGCAAATCTGCATGGTAATTTTTTTCATGTAGGTTTTGTATTAAAGTCATAATATTGAAATTATTATAGAGAATTAGTGTGGATGCTCATTAAAGTTTTATAATAATTGCAACAAATTCACACTTGAGTTTAAGCTTGGATTCTTCATACTAATAATATGGAAGTTAAATTTGAGCTAGTTATGGTGAATTGCTATTAATATGATTTTGCTAGTTTCAAAGAAAGAATTAAAAACCATATAATTCACTTTCTATTTTTTATACTAGTCTTCACGAGAGGTTTTATCATAATGTCTAAAGAGATCAGTTGCAAAATATTTGAAACATCGTTCTACCTTAGACCTATCTGTGTGTAGTCTCCATTTAAAAGAAGAAGAAGAGAGAGAATAAGGAATAGTTCCTCATATTCTTAGCCTTTTGTTGAAGTGTGTTGTGGAAATTTGTTAAAAGCATTTAAGAGGTGCTATGAAAGATTGTGATAAAATAGTTTGGATTAAACACACTTTCATGAATGGTTTGAATGGGTGGTTGATGCCTATGTAGTGTATGTGTGTGTGTGTGTGTATTTCTTATGTGCTTAATGTGTCTTTAACCACATAGTATGGTTTAAAAAAACCATTTTTTCCTGATGAAATCACACATGCCAAGAAAAACCATGGCTTAGTATGGAATGGAGACTTAGTGTATGGTTAGTATTGTATAAGAAGCATGAGGTTAAAATGTCATTAGTGTAATGATCAGGTATACCATATTAATGTTGATTCTTAAATTATGTACACTAATTAGAACTCAATGTAATTTATCCCAAGCAAGTCATTTTTAACTATGAATGTAGGTGCACAACTAATGCACAAACATTAAAATAAAGAGTTAAAATATGTTTTGTGAAGACCTTCTTAATGGTTAAGAGATAAATTTTTGTGGTTTCTTTTATCTAATTTGTGATCTTGTTAAGTGTTTTTTTTGGGTTGGCTTTCTTCATGAGATAACTTGAAATTATTATAGGACTAGATTGAGGTATGTCATGCCTAATAAAGAAGGTATTCAAAAGACTTATAGGTGCGAATGGTTGTGGAAACCATTTTAGGGAAAGTAAAAGGATGTGTTTGCTATGTTATGTATGAGCGTAGAATATATACTCATATCTATAAGGTAAGTAATTATTTGTATATATAATGAATAATTGATTTTGATGAAATCTCATGGACATAATTAAGAAGGGTTGATTATGCATACTTTGAATTTAGTGGAATAAATATTCGTAGCATAAATTTGTTTCAGATTTAAATGCTTTAATTTCTTTTGATTACAAATGAAGAAAGTAAGCTTGTATAGTGTACACCATTAGGTAGTTTAGAATGTTTGTAATAGTTGATTTTGATATATGTAATCAAATGTGGACTAGGTATTTATACTCCAATATTGTAATTCTTTTTATATGTGCTTGATTGAGGTACAATTAAATTGATTTTTAAATGATTGAAAATATAGAAAGAGATTATTGTGATAAGTTGATGAAATATATTTTCTATTTGCTTAAGACAAATTAAGTCTAGCATATTTTAAAAAAAATTCATATTGTTGTGCCTAGGAAATCCATAATAGTCTCCATAATGAATTTAATGATTGCTTATTGATTGAACTGTATTTAACTAAATTAATTAGAGAAATTATGAGGATTGAAATCATGAACTTCTCAAAACTATTTTTAGTTAGTTGATATATTTAAAATTCATGTTGTTTATGAACTTTATGAATTACTTCCTTGAAATTTGATTAGCAGGTAATTGTTAAGAGAATAGCATGTTTAGAGATAAACCTTTTCGGTGATTGGAAAATTATTTTATTTAAGCTTAAAGGATAAGGTATGAGATTAATGAAAAGCTTATTTGAGCCATTATTTTATAAGAATATGTGCTTGTGATATTTTTGAGGGAGAATTTGAAGAAGAGTGAGATTACATCTTGATGAAATGGAATTGTTGCATGATTTAGAAATCTAAGATGATTGTACTGTATGCAGAATGGAAGAGATTGTTAGATTTAGGAATTTGTGATGGAATGTATAGTTGTATGAGTAGTTAGTAGTCCTCCAAAAGGTTATCTTTTGAGAGGGTAGCAATTCTTCTTTAATAGAAAAATAGAGAAGGAAAAAGGGAACTAAGCTTAGCTTTAGGCTAGAAATGCCATTACAATAGTGTAAATCTTAAGTAAAGTCAACACCATTATTCATACTTTGAGAAATGTATGGTTTTCATAGCCTTGTTTAAGGTTTTCTTATATGTATTAATGTTGAGAAATAGGGCTTGAAACCAAACAAAGTACCTACTTATTCAATAGAAATCATGAGTAATTGGGAAATGGGTGTCGACATAATGTTATAGATAACATATTGTATTGCAAATTGATATGTTAGAACGAAATTCATCTAAACCAAGATTGAATTAGTTCTCAAGTAATGAAAGTGAATAACGTCAATGGTTGTGGAATTCAAGGAAAAGTCATTGGTACAAAGTAGGTGTTTATCACTTTACCCTGGTAAGTTAAAATAATTATGCTTTGATTTTTAAATTGTTTTTATTCTTAAAATTTAATTTAAGTTTATAATAATATTAAGTTAGCATAGTAATAGTTAATAACATAATTATTCATTATTACATGTGTTTGATATAGACCTATATATATTTTTAAAAGACAACATGTTTTTTTTTACACTCTATATCACATCCTTTTACTTAATTTATTTCTTTTATAAAGATAAAGTCATTATGTTGAATAAAAGCAAAAGAAAAATTATATAAAGTCTATATCATAATTTTATCACAACAAAGTAATTATTATTTTATTGCATAATGTTTATCCATCGCAACAATATGCATATTGTTGAAACAGAACATGGTTTTTTACACTCTATATCACATCCTTTTATTGGGTCTATTGTTTCTATGAAGATAGAGGCATAATGTTGAATAGACTTTATATTATAATTTTATCACAATAAAATAATTATTATTTTATTGCATAATGTTTATATGAAAAATGTTAAATATTTTATATGGTTATCCTTTTTTCTAAAAAATAACTTGGTTAATTTTAAATTTTAAATGAATCATTTAAATTTTAATAAAATTTAATTATCCTTATTTTAAATTTTACCAAAATATTATAACCATATAAATTATTAGAAATTTGAATAGTTTTACAAAAAATATTATTAAATATCTTATAGTTTACATATCAGGGGTTAGTAAGATTCATTTTTTTTCTTTTTCCTTAAATTTTTCCCTTAATATTTATAAAGATATATTATTTTCATAGCGTAATTCGAGTTAAAATGTATGATATTAAAAATCTAAATAATTAAATATATTTCAAAGCAAATAATGCTGAGTCCCTATTTTTATACCCTTTCAGATGCACACCAGGGCCTGGGTGGAAGCCGTGTATCAGTTGCATGCAAAACCAAAACTAAAGGAAATCCACAGCGATACGCTCGTTTCAGCTTAGCTATCACAAAACTGAGTTAAGATAAAAGTACAAAATAAACTAAACTAGTATACTATCCGTGTTACGCTCGAACTTGGATCTTTAATGGCGGATGGGATTTTTTTTCCCTATGTGATTAATAAATGAGACTAAGATAAATCTATGCTTATGAAATGCTAATATGGCATCTGTGGCTTCTATGCACCTATGGCATTTGCTTCTATGCACCTATGAGTTCATGATGAATACCTGAGTAAACTGATAAATAAAACGCATTGCAAATAACATGAAACCCACAACAAATTTATACGGTTAAAGAAAATTTATACTGTTAAAGAAAATTTACTTAACGACTTCCTCATTAATACTCTTCATAATTAAATATATTTCAAAGCAAATAATGCTGAGTCCCTATTTTTATACCTTTCAAATGCACACCAGGGCCCGGGTGGAAGCGGCGTATCAGTTGCATGCAAAACCAAAACTAGAAGGAAATACACAGCGGTACTCTCATTTCAGCTTAGCTATCACAAAACTGAGTTACATAAAAGTACAAAATAAACTAAACTTGTATAAGGATTAAATTATGTATTTTTAAATATATATAAAATATTATAATTGAGATGTTAAATAATTATTTGATAATGTAATAATGGTTATATGATATCAAATATAAATATACATTTTGATATTCATATTAAGATGAAATTAGAAAAACATTGTTTAATGTGATTTTAATAGAATTCGATATAAGTTGTACAAATCCCGAAATTATATAATTGGAGAAGTTAATAGTAAGAGGGCATAATACAAATTTATTTACAAGTACTAAAGGTTTAGTGATTTAAAGATCATAAGATAAAGTTGTCAGTGAAGCAATCACCAATAGTTAGCTCTAAAGAAATTTGAGGGTTTACTTCTCTAGTCCAAGAGCCATCTCGTGACATAAAGAGGGGTCAAATTCCCTAACATGGTTATCCTACTAAGGAAGCTTATGGGGAAAATCAAGTCTAGTGTAGCTAGAAGAGTTAGATAACCTTTAATGTGAGAATGTCGACAGTATACAGATGGCCCAGATCCTTGTTGAAGTGGATTTTGGGGGTGTGGCGGGAGGGAGGAGGGGAGGGGGCGGATATAGATCTCAAGTGGGATGGTATTGAACACCATCAGTGCATTGACAACTGATGTATTTCATTTCAATACTTTAGGTTGTTGAAAATAGCAACAAGAAATGCTAAAAATAGCATTTCAGGATAGATTCCAATTTTAATTAGTCTTTGAATTAAAATTCAAATTTGGTCTCACTAGCTGTTTGAAAAATAATTAATTAATTCATCTTGAGTTAATTAGTTGGAGAAAATCAAACATGAAGTCTATGTGAAGACATGCAATAGTTATCCTTTTGATTGAGGAAATTGTCCCTTAATTAAGGAGATAAGGATGAGTTGTATTTGAGTTGTAATTAGTTAGCTCAATTAACTGAGTTAAGTCCAGTTAAATTTGTTCCAAACAGTTGGAGGAACTAATTGTGAGTTCAGGAAATAACTCATGCATGTCAATTCAAACAGAGACCCAGTTGAGATTAAAGACAGGAACATTGTACTATCAGTTGGAGGAATTTTCCTATAAAGGAAACTCATCCATGCAAAAGGAATTATCTCCTTCAAGATTGCGCAGTTATTTCAGAGGTCAATGTTGTGTGTGAGGTGAGAACCACACAGGTTGCAGCTGGAGGATCCAAGAGAAACTGCGCAAGGAAATAGGGGGCTTGGAGGACTGCAGGAAGGCACAGGTGTTGTATATTTTGTCTATGAGCATCAGTGAGGGATTGTACTAAGAGCTGGATAGCTTGTGAGCTAAAACTTTGTGTAATCCTGAGATATTTCCACTTCTATGATAATACAGATAGTGGCGTTTTTAGCTGAGGCTTTCCCCAGAGTATTCTTCTATGTTTCATGTGTATGATTTCTCTGTCTCTATTATATGTGTTCTGATTGATCTTGCTCAAATTGATTAAGCTTCTGCAAAGTTTGATAGTAGAAGTAAATCAATTAATTTGATTTAGTACATTGCATTATTAGGTGATCTACGGTGGAATTTCTACATAGGTGCCATCAAATTGGTCACCTCATCCACCAGTGTGGGAGAAGATCACATTCTTGGTCTCACAATTCTTCTATATTGGTGGGGTTTAGGCATAACTCATCGAATAGTTGATTGTCAAATCAATTTTTTAAGGTCACTTCGGATTAGAGGGTTTTTTATCTCCAGGTAAGTCTTCTTTTGCTTTTTCTCCCCCTATTTTAAAGGATGTCACTCCAGTGATCGATTTTGTGGACCTGAATTCTCCATCTACTCCATTTCTTGTTTGTTCAAAGGGTGGATTAGCATTGACTTGTGTAAATCCAATTATCAAATCTCAAATGGGGATTGATTATTTGATTCATGAAACTCTCCATGTTTTGGGGTCTTGTTCACCTTCTTTGTGTCGCCCTTCAACTCCCTCTTCTAAAGAGGATTTGTCAGGACATTTCGAATCTAGACTTTTTGTTCCTAACATAGTTGTTGTGGATGAGGTTGGTCTACAGTCCCATACATAGATCATATTTAGGTCTATTGATGAGACTTAGTTGGTGGATTATAATAATACTCCTACCATTGTGTGGATCCCTCTCTGAGTAGACCTACCCCTGGGGTTTTGAAATATTCCCTTCAGACATTGGAACCACTTCCTATATTTTCATCAGCATTTTCTCTTGAGATTGCAATGCCTGATCCTGAATCTGTGCAAAATGTCCCCTAGTGTAGTAAGAAACATATGGTTTGATTAAGATGTGGAAAATATTGTATTTGAACATTCTCCTTCTCCACCTACTAATTAGTTAATTGTTGATTCTCCTAGGGTCCTTATAGATCAACCCTTTACTTTTGGGCATACACGATGATTATGTCTCTAAACATCTGAGGATTAGGGAGAGCCTAAAAAAAACTCCCTAAAATATATGATCAACACAATCAAACCATCTATGATTCACATACAAGAGACTATGACTACTATGGTGAAGGTTAACCATATTTTCTCAGCATTTGTCCTAGGTGGAATCTTTGTGTTATGGATGCTTGTGGGCTATCTAGAGGTTTGGTATCCATTTCGTACCCTCAGATACTAAATTCTCATCTTATAAATCATACATAAGTATCTTATTATTGATTTTTTCAAGGGTAATGACAAACGGTACATGTTGTCAACTATTATGACCATATCGATTTAGACAATTTTTTTGGGAGAAACTGGAACTGAGTGGTATCTTTGGTTTTGGAACCTTGATTTTTGTGAGAGATTTAAATCTCATTGCGTCGGTCAAGGAGGTTTGGGGTGGTAATTACAAATTGGATCCTTAAATTGGCAGAATTCTTCTTGCAGATGTATACTAGGAATCATTTGGTTGATGTAGCTCCATTGTGATATATTGCACTATTGATTAGGTGTAAGCATTTAGAAAATTCGCATCAGATGTGATGGTTGATGTTACTAATACACGCATAAGATATGTATGCATCAACTATGCATACATACCTCATATGTATACACTAGTATTACTATGACATATTATGTTATGCAATATGACTTGTTGTATTGAGTATATTGTATTGAGTTAATTAGTTAATAAAATTGAAGGTTATGAACGATCTAGGCAATTATTAAGTAATTGATTGATTAAGTCAATTAATTTAATGTGATTAATTGAAAGTTAAAGTTTAATGTTGATGTTAAGTTTAATATAATATCATCAATTACTTTAAATGTTACGATTTAATATTCATGTTAAATTAATTTGATTGATTCTTATGCTAAATTAATATTATTGATTCAATTCTTATGTGAGTTGATATGATTATTGCCTAGAAAAAGTATGAGGGACCCTAGTTATTTTAACTTTAGGACTAAATGAAAGGAAGGTTGGGGGAGGTATTTATGTGGGACCAATATTTTAGTATGAGGTTTTAAATGAAAGGAAAGTTAGATGAGACATTCATGAGGGGTATGAGATATTTTGGAAGGGAGGGTGATAAATGGAGGGATGTGAGAGGTTGAGGGGGTTGGATTCTTTTGGGAAAATGATGAAGAAGTTTGAGGAGTTGGAATTTGGGAGGTGCTTGGACACCTCGATATTGTACATACTACAGGTTGTGGTTCTAGCGGTTAGGGCATGGGGGGCTAAAGGAACCTGTGGAGGGTTCCTAGTGCTAGAGAGCCTAAGAGGTTGTTCCTAGTTGGCTGGATGGTAAATCTGATCAAGCAGTTTCGAGGAGAAAATGAAGGGAGACAACTACCAATTTCACTAAGAACTAATTCAACTAAACTTAAGAGGTATTTTCTTATTCGATTTCTATGTTATTTCACTTAAATTTTGAACTATATGTATGCCTTCACTTTTATGTATGTTTCAATTCTGATCCAGGGTATGCTAATGTTGAAACAAATATATATATATATAGAGAGAGAGAGAGAGTCTAAATTGGAAATAAAAAGAATTATCATTCTATTGAGTTCCTTTGTTATAGAAAACAAAAAAAAAGGAAAAAGAAAAAAAAAAAAAAAAATGATTAGTCTTTATCTTGAGACCTTGGTAAAAGGAAAAACAAAAAAAAAAAAAAAAAAAAAAAATGATTGCAGTCTTAGTCTCGAGACCTTGGTATAAAAGAAAGAAAAAGAAAAAGAAAAAAAAAAATGATTAGAGTCTTTAGTCTTGAGACCAAAAAAAAAAAAGAGAAAAAAAAAATTTGATTACAGTTTTTTAGTCTTGAGACCTTGGTATGAAAGGAAAAGAAAAAGAAAAAGAAAAATTAATTACAGTCACTTGAGACCTTCCTATGAGAGAAAAAGAAAAAAAAAGAGAAAATAATAATAATAATATATTAGTGTTTAGTCGTGAGACCTTGGTATAGGCAAGCATGAGTTGTGAATAAAATATGATAATATCTATTACACAGAGTGATATATTTTGAATCCCAACTTAAGACGAGAGTGTCGTAATTGCTTCTATCATGTGGAAAGGAATTGAAGAATAAGCCTGTCATTTCCAAAACAATCTGAAAATTGCCCTGGCAACTCTTGCATTTGTATAGACGTTGTGTAAGGCTGATTCCGTGAAGGTTTTGGTGTAGGCTTATATTGAGTTTGCGTATCAAGCATACAACTTTAAAGAAAATTCCTCAATCAAAAAAGACAAAGGCTCAAGATCTAAAAGAGGTGGTCATTGTCGAGATATACAAAAAGGAATACGAGGGCCACAAGGCCACTTAACAAAATGGATAAAAGGATTTGAATCCTTCTTTGACAACAATGCACTTTCTTCTTTCATGAACAAATTGTAAACGGGCTAAACAAGGTAGAAAAAGCAGTGCACACAGCACATATCTATATAAACCAAGTAAGATATTGCAACTGATTTCTTGATCGGGGACGGCCATTTTTATGGACTATTTTTCCTGCTAGAATAACGATAGTATCAGTGGTGCAAATAAGAGCAACCTCAAACTGATAGGACCGTAGACAGACCCAGCTAGCAATATGGAGTTCAAAGTTGAATCTTCTGTTGAACTTCAAACTGAGGATATAAGTAAGATAGGCATACCATTTACTACTACTCCACGATCTATTAAAGTCCTCTTGATGCAGAACTCTTCCAATTTGACCTCGATATGAATAAAAGGATTTGAAACCTTCTTGACAACATACATTTTTTTTCTTTCATGAACAAATTGTAGCTTGCAATACAGGATAGAAAATTAGTGCACATGGCACAAAGCTGTGGAAATCAATTGAAATATCAGAACCAAGATCCTGATTAAGGACAACCATTTTTGTTTTGATTACTTTTCCTGCTATAATAATGACAATATCAGTGGTGCAAATAAGAGCAACCTCAAACTGATTGAATCTTTGACGGGCCAATCTAGCGATATGGACTTTAAAGTTTGAATCCTTTGTGGAACTTCAAACTAAGGATATAAGCAACTAATATGGACATAGCATTTACTACTGCTCCAAGATGTATTAAAGTCCTCTTGATTCAGAACTTATCCACTTTGACCTTGATATAGAAAGGCTCAATATCTCAACTTTCCCTTTCTTTTCAATTGGAGGGTTCACCATACCGAAAGAAAATCAGTGCCTTTGAGTTGAAGATTTCTGAGAAGATTGATTTCAATGTTGAGGAAATTTAGGTGGTTTCCAGGACTTGAGTCTCTACAACATCTACGATCTTCAAATTATTTACCTTATACTTTTCAGGATTAGGATTGGTACAAGAAGCAAGTCTACGCTTTTAAACCTTTGCAGGAGAATTCCCACCCTTAAAGAAGAGGAATTTGGACCTTTATAGTTCTCTATTTCTATCGTATTTTGTATCTGCTTCAAGAATTATTCAATTGAGTTTACAAGGCAAACTAATTATTGGATGGATCCCATTTTTGGTCCTGTTGTGAAACCAAATGCACAATTTTAGATTCTTTTTCTCATGGGACTCATATTTTGCAAGCTTAGTGCTAGATGCAATCCTTCTACTTAGTAGAGATTTTACCCTCAGCAATGGCATAATTGTCAAGAGCATTTTCATATGAAATGGGACTTTGGTTAAGGAATCTATGACACTCTTTAGGCTAGAGAAAATTAATAGAAATTGATAGAGCTGATCTTTCATAAAAGGTTGGGTGAAAGCATGACGTAATAGGAGGCCTGGCAACAAAATAAAAGTTTGATTCGTTGGGATCCTGCTTTAGAGACATAGGAGGCCTGGCAACCATGTTATAGAATTTAGTAATATCAAAGTATCTCACTGTAACCCATGCTCCACAGAAGGTAGGTTGATATTGTCAACTGCATCTAATTTTGACAATTGATTTATATGTAACTTGAAATAGTGGCTGCTAGGTTCTGTAGTAAGGGTTAACTCTGATATTAACCTCAGAAAATCTAGGAAAGTAGTAAACAGGAAAAGTAATGGGTTCTTTCAGTCTCTAGTAAAGTGACATAAAACTGAAGAAACAATGCTTTTACAGAAAAAGAACTGAAAGACTCAAGGATACAAGACAAAATTGTAGAAAAAAAAACATGAAGGTAAGTAACTAGGAAGCATCAATGAAGTAACCAAAAATAGAGAATACAAAGACTAGGTTCCAACACAACAACAATACTTAACAAATGTCTCTTAAGAGCACAATAGCTTATATTCATAGATTTAAATGATGCTATCTAAGTCAGAGGACACGTCCCTTAGGGTCTTGTGTCCCATATTCTCATGTCGGACATGACACAAGCGACAAAACATGTTGGACATGATTTTCATAGTGTCCTAAAATCATGACACGTTTTTGGACCATGTCGAAAACATGCCCTAGTGTATTTCAATTTTAGGAACATGTCCTGCGAAAATCTCCAATTTAAAATGTCACATCTTGGTTTTTTATCATTTTTTCTATCTTTGCTCATGAGGTATTTTGGAGTCCAATTTGCTATTTGCATTTTCACATCTTGTTGGAGTTGAGACAATGCTTTTCACCTTTTTCTCGCTGGCTAATCGCACTCAGTACATCTTTTCTGTAGGCCACAGACTAGTGCGAATCAACCTCAAACTAGCATGAATCAACCAAGTAAGATAATAATTTTATTTATAAGTTAATGAGTCTTAGTATGAATGCATCTAGTTAGGACCAAAGAGCACGATATCACGCGAGTCCCTATATGCACCTGGCCTGAGCCTATTCCTTTTTCGTTTGGGAGTAAGCACAAAAATTAAGAATTGAAACCAAAAATATAGAGTTTGTACTATGTGAGAAGTTATGAACCTAAACTAGCAGATGAGGAAGGGGCTTTCTGAGATTTGACTCAACATTACTAACTCCAACAAGAAAGGGGTTGTATAAGATTTGAATTTTTATTGAGTATGTGGGAAGTTATGCACCTGAGTCAACATTGCACCTGAGTCAACATTGTTTGTTTATGAATCTAACTATACATTAATAATTTAATAAGAAAGGGTTTTTTATGAGATTTGATGTGGGAAGTTATGAACTCGAACTAGCCTAATTGTGATGTTCCCTTTTTTGGTGTTTCTTATGGCATGGTTAGGATGGAATTTTAGGGTTGGTGGCAGACAAGTCACAGGTGTAGGTTGACGACATTAGTGGGCCCAGGGGATTTTGGATATGTTTTATGGGGTATGGAGGAGTTCACTTGCCATCCATCATCATGATTGATTTCACACAACTTGCTTCTCGTTCCATTGCATTCTGATAATTGCCGCAAAGGGATTATTATTGTGCCTAACTCAATTAATTATGCTTAAGGTGGCATTCTGAGAGTAGTACTTGACGAAACATCTTAGTGTAATAGCTCGTTGGAACCAGAACGAGAAGATCTACAAGATGGGATGGTTAGAAGTGAATTTCAGTGACCTGACGAGGCATGGTGGCCAATTTACCATTTTCCCACATTAAAAAGATATTTTAATTGAAATAAAAAGAGGGAAATGTGCTCAATGATTAAAATAATAATAAAATAGGAGCTTCTAGAGGGGTCCATCAAATCTATAAAAAGAGGAGGAGGAGGCCATTACAGGGCATCTTGGATTTGAGCATTGCCTTGTGTGAGAGTGTTGAGAACCCAATTCTCTACTTCATTAGCCCCAGGACAGAAACCCTCAGGTGATTCAGTGAGATTGGGCGAGTACCCATCTCCCATTGGTGAATTCATCCAGAATTCACAGGAGAGATTAGCAGTGGCATTTCAGTTCAGTTTTGGAGGGCCAGCACAACATTGGAGCAGATTATTGAGGCCAATTTGTTAGCCTCACTCTTAAAAATCAATAATAAATCCAATTATTAAGTTAAATAAATAAAATCATGAGAATTCCTCAAACTAAGGAGTCTAGTTTGGATGAGAGATTCTCTCCAACTAGCTCTCCTAAATTAGTATGTAAGTTGAGAAATTGTCTCAACCAAGTGAGTCTAAGATAGACACACTATCTTAAGACCACTTACTCATGTATTTAAATGCATTATTAAATTATTTGAATAATGAGAATTACATGAGCATGAGAGACCACACGATGGCTCTCTACCTTTTCCGCCAGTTTAATGTTTGTGTGTTAATTTGCTATGCACATGGTTATATGGATTTGTGATTCTTCTTCATGTGGTATCAGAGCTTTTCTTGAGAATACTTCAGTTCTGCAACATTCATGGCTTCTTGATGCGCTGGAAAAGGTTTTTGGAGAATTGATAAATTAATTCTTCAGGCCGGCAAATTGTGCAACATCTTGTAATTCATGTTATTTATGGGTTTTCCCCCATCATGTGGTTTTGCAAAAGTCATTGATTTCGATTTTCTGTGAAATGGATATGTATGTGATCCCAATATATTTCAGACTTACATAAGTAATCCTTGAGGATGGAAGACCTGCGCTGGAACCCATAACCTGCAATACAAAGTATTTCAACGTAGCCACCAGTTTCGTTTTTGTTTGTAGCAGCTATAAGAGGAATAGCATATTTTTGGAAAGAGTTGATTTAGTCAGACAGTGCAGCAAGAGTATGTGGCAAAAAGGGAGCCATCGGCACATAAGCTACTTCAACAAAGTAAGAACGATAGGTCACCACAAATTCTTCATCAACGATCTGAGATGAAATTTCAAATTAAGGTGCGGTTTCCTTTCAAATTAATGGTAGAAGAAATTTAGCTTAGATGTTTGCCATCAATTGTAATAAAACTGTTATCGCTCTGCTTTTTAATTAAGATCCAGATTTCTATTTCTATCGAATGGGCATTTGTCAGCACTCTGCGTCCATCAATAATAAATCCACTACTATTTGAGCTAAATTTACGCTTGCACTGCCATCGTTGAGGTGACATTTAAAGATTTAAAGAAGAGCAACATTCAGGTGTAGCTTTTCTTTGAATTTTAAAATAGAAATTGGTGAATGAATCGTGCTATAAAAGAACCTAGTTGCAGTCATGAGGTGTTGTGTGATTTTGCAGCACTAGAATGTGTGTGCGTTTGAAGCAACCTGCTTTGAACGAGGTGCAATAGTACTACATATTTGTCAACTAGAGATATCTAAACACACTGTTAAACGGATCATAGTTGTGGACCAAAGAGGATCCTACAGAAAAGACTTTTGCATAGTAGAATCGTGTATTGGTGGCGCACATGTTCTGTCTAGCTCAATCTTTACATGTGTGGATCAATGATATGCTTAGAGCAAGTTGCAAGAACGTTGATCCTCATGTGGCAGAGCGATGTTGTAGCGGTCTCCAGGCGAACCGACATTTGTCCGTAGTTTTTTTAAGCATTGGAAGGTTTTGGACCGTGTGAAGCTGCCAAGGTGATCAATGTCTGGTCGAAGCGAGTAGCTATGAAATCTTTCTAGGGCCAATCGTGTGAATTTCATGTTTCAATGATGATGCTACAAGTGTGAATGAATTGGAGTTGTATCATGGTGTTTTGATCTGTTTTGATCATGCTTTTAGTTCTGTTTTGTTCCTTACATGAGCTGAAATTGCAGAGAAAATCGAGAACTTTGGTTCATTGGCTCATTGGCTTGGATGGTAAAATCACTGGAGTGTTGATCCTAGATTTGAAAATTGATGAAGCTATTGTTGAGAAGATTTGTATATTTAAATTTTGAAAGGGACACAAGAAATCGAGTGTGAGGAAATGCCTATATTAATGAAGGCTTCAACATTGTTTGCTATACTGTTTGCATAAGTAAACACAAACCCTCGTCTTCCAAAACGTTACAATATAGTGGGTCTCTTGGAAAGAGGAGCGAAACTTCATTTACCCAGACACCGGAATTTACTCAATGATTTCTTCCATGATTTGCTCCACTATTTGCTCACATATCTCAGAGGATCTCTCGCGTTGATTTCAAGATTGAATGGCTTGTCTTTTTTTAAGGAGCTGGTCAAATGTGCAAGGAATGTTGAGAAATTAATGCCAATACCTTCTCTCTGGGTTTATTATTGAAAAGTGAAGGTTTCATAGCACTGCTGATAGAAATACAATTGCGTAGTTAATACAGAAGATTTTTCAAATCAATGTGCAGGTGTGAGCAACTTCATTGTGGATTGGTGAGACTAACATTCAGCCCTTTTCAGCCAGCAAAGACTCCCACCGTGGAAGATCGCCAGACAACATGAAATCTATTTGCAGCATACAAGACCTGCAACCTGGAAGTGGCCTACGTCCAAGTCAAAGGAAAACGATTGCATGAATAAGGTCATAAGTTTTTTTTCAATAACGTAAAGTTTAAAGTTGGAAAATCACCTTTTTTAGGGTTTTAAAAAAAATTAGTTTAAAGTTTAAGGTGGACACTTATTATGATAAGGAAAACCCTTACTTTATGTTAAAAAGTGTGGAGGTATATTTTGTTTTTAAGTGAGTGATAAGGTTATGAAAGCATTTTTTTAAAAGATTTGTAATCATGATAAAGTTATTGGAGTCGTAAGATGCATATTTTTGCATTTGGAGTGATAAGTGATTTTTTTGGAGAAAGTCATTGTTGTACTCCAAAGTAATTTTTACTTTGAGAAAGACTGAGTCGGTGCAGGCAGTTTTTGAAGACAATTTGCTTCTAAAGTTTGCAAGTGTGACATTTTCATTGAGAAGTTTCCATGACAAAGTTGTGACATTGAAGAATGATGTCCTCCAATAATTAATAAAATCATAATTTTTGTGGTGCTTGTCTCCTAGATCCGCCTGAAATTGAATAAGTGGATTTTAGGTACACCATGTGTATGTTTGTGATGGCGCATGATTCTTGATATTGTTTTTGTTTTCTGTCTAGTTTTGACACTAACCTTCATGTGGTACCCTTCTAATATGGTACACATGTAGCACACATCAAATTAGCGAATTGCATGCACATAATCAATTCCAATCAAGCTCCCATAATCAATTAAGTTCATAAGCACAAAGCGTCACATCATCAACTTGATAAAAGTAATATTCTGCAACAACATTTCACAACAGCTAATTCACGCCATCAAGTTAAGGACGCTACAAAATCAAGCATTTCAAGCCAAGACGACATCAACATCATCAACACTTTTTGTATCACTTGCAGATAAACATTTTTTAACTGAATTGTACGGGTGCATTCTCGGTTGTAACTGACACCCTAATTTGACTTGTTAAGGTGAATACATTAAGTCAAGTAAGTCTTCAACTAAGTCATCAAGATTGAACTTGTCATTTGTATCTTGGGTGCATTTTCGATAGTATTCGACACCCTTCTTTTGATCAATCAAGAGTGTGAGTTCAAGCAAGTGAGAATATTACAAGCATCAAGTGAGCGTGAAACCAAGCAAGTGTGAATTCAAACAATCAATTGTTAAAACAAGTTCAAACGAGCGTGAAACAATCAATCGAACATCAAGCGAGCGAGTTCTGAAAATCCAACAAGTATAAAAAGCAAGCGAGTGTGAGTTCCAACAAGTTCACATGGCGAAAAGCATTCAGTTGTTAAAGCTTATTAACAATTTGATCCTCTCAACTGCTGAAGACATGGTACAAATCAGAAAATCAACTCTTGTTGATATTTCAATGAATCTACAACTAGCACATGAAACAATTGAGTTCCTTCAACTAGAGTCACAACTACAAAGAGATAAGCTGCAATAGAAGAGTTCTTCTTCCAAGTCATTGAACCATACAGATGAAGATAATGATGTTGATTCCAAATCACTCATCCAAACAACTTCAAGTGTCAAAGTTGTTCATGATCAAATTCAACTTTCTTCCAGACCAATCATCAAGCCATGGGAAGAACTTCAAAGTACAAAAATCGACGAGGATTAGAATATGACAAAGATGAAAACAACTTACATATCCCCAATTATTCTAAGCCGATCAAGTTCATCAGTGCAAGATTTCTTAATCAAATAACATCAACAAGCCATGAGAAAGTTGCAAACAAACCGAAATGTTCTCATTGTCAAAGAACGGTCATCTGGAGGATCAGTGTTTTGATCTCCATCCTTGTAGCCATTGCGGCAAGTCAAATCATACATCAGAGAAATGTTGCAACCAATGACAGTCAACCAGATTGAAGATAAATTATTCATGGATTGATCCCTGGGTATGGTCATTCACAACCATAAGATTGCACAAGTTTTACAATCGGATAATAAATCAATAAAATCATGAGAATTCTTCACAATTTTCCATCTAAGCTATTTGTCGTATCAGCATGTAAACCCCAGTTTTCTATTATAATAAAAGCTGAGATTATTTTTGCTCATTGTATTATTGATTTGCATGCACTTTATTTGTTATATTTTACATGGCAATCTTCTCTTAAATGAATGGAATTTTATATGTAGCACTTGTTGAGTTAAATTCTGAGAATCTGCAAAAAAATTCAGCTTGGGATATTACACTAATAAAAAAGGGTTTTTTGAACCTGCGTCAACGTTATATAGCTTTGTATAGATTAGTTGTTATATAACTTTATATTGGTTGGTTGGTATATAATATTATATGATTGATGTAGTAAATAAATAAACTAACTAGTCCTAAAATTATAAATTGTAAATACTAAATTAGTAAATTAATAAATAGATATCATCACGATTCATATCTGTAGATGTTTTTAATTTATGGACCAAGCACTATATTTCAGTATTTTTATAAAATATTATATTTTTATAATATATATATATAATATTATATTATATATATTATATATAGATATAATGTGTCCCCGTGTCATTGTTTCTCGGGTCGCCATGTACTCGTATTTACGTGTCCTCATGTCATGTGACTTAGGATGCTATCTACTCAAGCTATTAATGAAGGTCCAAAGTAGATTTTTAATCTTTCACTTATTTATGAATACTTAATTTAGTTCATTCAAAATCTTTAAGCATATTCATGGTTACTTTCACTACCCAGAAAATCAAGAAAACAGAAAAATGCCTGATGACTCAAAATACAACTAGAAAAGACTTTAAATACACAAAATTAGAACAAGCTAATAATTGTGTAACAGATACCCTTAATTGAGTTGAAATATTGTATCATAGCAATAAGATAATGGAAGAAGGATTATCTTGAAATTAGGGGGTTTTCTTTTTTCTGCAGTTATGGTGACAACTCTAACCTGGATTCTGAATAGGAAGCATTGCAAGAGTGACAAAGATTGAGTGGAGATTGTATATTGGTTTGAGCAGTTAATTTAAGCAAGAAAGAAAATGAAACTAAAACTGAATGGAAACCAACTATAAAAACACACAAGTAAACACAAGATTTTACGTGGTAAAACCTTGACAGTGTGTCAAGGAAACATCCACGGGGCAAGGGATTGGATCTTTATTAAATCAACAATGATTCTCCATGATTACATGATCACGGGCATTCACCAGTTTTATAAGAGCCTCGCCTCCATTACATAACTGCTATTAGTTAGCAATCTCGTTACAAAACTAACTGGTAGTAAATAATAAGATTTTACCCTTAATTACATGTCTTGTTGTCACATTTCAACAAACTCCACCTTGACAACAATTTTCCTAATTCCTTGCCCATGCCCATTCATCATCTCTTCTACAAGCCAAGAGAAGCCAAACACCATTGCAGCTTCTCTACTGTAACTGGCTTCGTGAATATGTCTGCACAATTCTCTTGCATATGGACCTTCTTGAGAGCTACTTTTCCACCATCGATCACATGTCGCAGAAAATGATACTTTACAACAATGTGCTTGGTCTTGCTGTGATAAGATGGATTTGTAGCCAAGTGAATAGCACTCTGACTATCACAGTATACATTCACTCTCTCCCGCGTCAAGTAGACCCTTTAACCAGATTGCTTCTTTACTGGCATCTGAAGTAGCTATATACTTTGCTTCGGTAGTGGACAACACGATTGTTTCTTGAAGCTTTGACATCCAGCTAATTGCTCCACCTGCAAGAGTAAATATATAACCTGTAGTAGATCTCCTTTTGTCCAAATCACCTGCATAATTAGCATCCACATATCCGCAGACTGATCCTTCACTACCATTAAAGATGATGCAATGATCAATTGTGCGTCTTAAATACTGAAGCACCCATTTCACTACTCGCCAATGTTCTTCACTTGGATTTGCCATGAACCTGCTGACAACTCCAACTGCATGTGAAATTTTAGGTCTTGTAGATACCATCGTCTGCATTAAGTTGCCTACAACATTTGCTTATGGTACATGAGACATATATTGCTTTTCTTCATTAGTTCTAGGACTCAAAACCGAAGAAAGCTTAAAATGGGAAGCTAATGGAACATTAATAGGTTTCACACTGTTCATACTGAACTTTTCAAGTACTCTTTCCACATACTTCTGCTGCGATAACCAAAGCTTACCATTTTTCCTGTCTTTGTGTATCTCCATGCCCAAGATATGTTTTGCTGCTCCAAGATCCTTCATATCAAACGTCCTAGAAACCTGAGCCTTTAACATGTTGATCTCTTCCATGCTTTTGCTTGCAATAAGCATATCGTCAACATGCAGCACTAAGGTAATGAATATGCCACTGAAACTCTTGAAGTATACACAATGATCATACTCACTTCTAATAAAGTTTTGGATCACCATGAAGGAGTCAAACTTCTTGTACCATTGCCTGGGAGACTGAGCTTGCAAACTAATCTTCTGCTGCGATCTTGTACAAAACCTTTTGGTTGTTCCATATATATCTCTTCATCCAAATCACCATGTAGAAAAGTTGTTTTAACATCTAACTGTTCTAACTCAAGGTTAAGTAATGCAGCTAGTGCCAACACAATACAAATAGAAACAAGCTTTATAACTGGTGAAAAAATCTCATGAAAGTCAATACCTTCAACCCGAGAATACCCTTTTGCTACCAGCCTCGCCTTATACCTTTCAATACTTCCATCAACTTTCCATTTTAATTTGAAGACCCATTTGCATCCAACAACACTTCTCCCTTCAGGAAGTTCTACAAGATCCCAGGTATAGTTCTTGGCTAAGGAATCCATTTCTTCTTCCATAGTCGTTTTCCATTTTTCGCTATCCATATCATTCACTGCTTCCTGATAATAAGTAGGTTCCCCATCTTCAGTAATCAAAGCAAAAGACGAAGCAGAATCTTGATACCTTTTGGGAGTTTTTCTTTCCCTTGTAGACCTTCTTAGAGTGATTGGTTGCTGAACTGGCTCAAAAACTTCAACAGTTTCCTTTGTATCTTTATCACCTTTTCCTCCATAAGTCTTTCCTTCCTTTTGACTTTCAAAAAAAGGTCTAACCTCCAACTGAATTTGTTGATTTAGTGATACTTGTTCCTGTTCAATTCTTTCAACATTTGATTTTAAAAGAGAAGATTCATCAAATGTTACATCTCTACTAATGACTATCTTCGGCGACGTAGGATCCCACAACCTGTATCCTTTCATCGCATAGTCATACCCAACAAAGACATAACATTTCGATTTTGGATATAATTTTGAACGTTGGTTTTTAGGAATAAGAGCATAAGCATCACAACCAAATATCCTTAAATGCGAATAATCACAAGACTGACCTGACCAAACTTCTTTAGAATTTCACAATTAATTGAACTAAAGGTGACCTGTTAACTAAATAACACGCAGTGGATAATGCTTTTTCCTACAACTCCTTTTGTAGGTTAGCATTGATGATCATGCTTCTGGCTCTTTCCATAAGAGTCTGATTCATACGTTCAACAACACCATTTTGTTGAGGAGTATAAACATTAGTTTTATGTCTAACAATTCCTTCATCCTTACTGTATTGTTCAAATTCTAGAGAAGTAAATTCTCGACCATTTGTTGATTTGGGGTAGCATCGGATGTGCTCTAGCCATGAAAATTCGTGGAGAGGTTAAAACACATGAGATCTCTAAGACTCAGAAATGGTTTGGGCAGATTCTAACCGGTTTGGGAGATATTAAAATAATTAATATTTTTAATGGAGTTCCTAAGTCTAAACTTAGGAAAAATAAAATATTAATGGGTATTAATATAAAACTGGGTTAGACGGTTCCAAAAGTCATGGATCAAGCCAAAAATAATCTTAGCCGTTGATTAGAGATTTAATCTCGGCCATTGGAGGACCAACAGGAAAAGTATAAGAAGAAGCTTGAGGGTTAGTTGGAGAACACACTAAGAGAGACCAGTCAGTTCGATTTCTAGAGCAGGGTTAGCTAAGAAATTCGAACTAGTGGTCTGGAGAGTAGCAGGAGGCAGCAAGTATGGAACAGAGAGTTGGGAACAACACTAGGGGAACAACGCAGAGGTCGGAGAGGCAGACGTAGAGGCTGCAAACTGCGCAGTCACTGGAGGGCCTGCGCGTGTGACGCATAGAGGCCCAGTGCTAACACAAAGAGGCAGGGGCTGACACAGAGGGTCTGGGAGCAACGCAAAGGTCATCCAAGCTGACGTTGAGACTGGGGGAAGTGTTGAAGAATTTTCTCCCTGTTGGGTAAGCCAGTTTGGCACCTAGTTGTACTGAAGAATTGCTGAATAATAAAATCCTCCCTTGTTGCACTGGTTTTCCCACATTGGGTTTTTCCGGGGACTGATTGTCCAAAATATTTGTGTCGATGTGTTAATTCTTGTGCATGTGTTTGTTTCTATATTATGATGTGATATCTACAGCAGAATTTATTTTAATGTTTACTAAAGGATTTTCATAAATAACTTATCGGGAAATAAGTAGGTAAAATAAATCAGTTGTTGCAGTGATAGAATTTTCACATGGTATCGGAGCAAGTAATCAAATACAAGAAGGGAAAATCAATTATGGGTCGAGACAATGATGCAGAGGCATCTACATTAGGAGACTCGACATAGATTTTCAGAAAATTGCACAAGAGAAAGTGATTTCGATTTCCCTATGTTGCCTTCCAGGCTGGAAGAAGAAGTGGCTTGTGTGACTAGCTCTGCATCATTAGAGGTATGGTATATAGACAGTGGGGCCTCTTGGCATATGACGGGAATCTAGGAATGTTTCTCAGATTATCGAGAGGAGAAGATGAACTTTCAGATCACCATGGGGAATAAGGCAAAATGTACTCCAGTAGAGAGGGGTACCATAGTTTTTCAAACAGAGACGAGAGAGTGGTTCCTTGCTACCAATGTGCTGCATGTACTAGGATTGGGGATGAACATACTTTCCGTGTCGCAACTTCAAGGCAAAGGCTATGATGTTTTCTTCATTAAGGAGAAAGTATACGTCAAACACCCGAGCTGGAAAAAGAAAGTGCAGATCAAGATCAAAAGTAACAAGTTGTATAAACTACAACTAAAATCACCAATGAAACTAATAGGTAGTCATGGAGACAAGGATTTGAATGAACTATGGCACAAAAGAATGGGACATTTGCACCATGGGGCTCTGAGAATCCTCAGGAGCACTGTAACGGGAGTTCCGAATCTTAGTACAGAACGAGATGATGTATGCAAAGGATGTGCTCTAGGAAAGTATGCCAAGGCAACATTTCCTAGAAGTAGAAACAGGACCAAGAGTGTACTAGGATTGATACACTCAGATATCTGTTGACCCATGTCCACTAAAGCTCTTAGTGGAACCGAGTACTTCCTTACCTTCATTGATGACCACTCAAGGAAAACTTGGATTTATTTTCTGAAAACCAAGGACGAGGTTTTCTGTCGATTCAAAGAGTTCAAGGCTTTGGTGGAGAATCTGACTGGGAAGAAAATAAAAGTATTGCGCTCAAATAATGGAGAGTATGTCGATAAGGACTTCACTTATTTTTGCACTAAAGAGGACATCAGAAGAGAGTGGAAAATTCTGTACAATCCGGAGCAAAATGGAGTGGCAGAAAGAAAGAATAGGACTATTGTTGAAGTAGCGAGGGCCATGATGTATGATCAGGGTATGCCAAAATTCCTGTGGGCAGAAGCATGCAACACAACAGCCTATGTTTAGAATAGAACTCCTCATCGAGCATTGGGCAAGAATACTCCAGAGAAAGTCTTGACAGGGAAGATGCCTGAAATCAGTCATTTTAGGATATTTGGGAGCTTAGCATATTGTCACATACCCGAGGAAAAGAGGAAGAAGCTGGATCAAACTACAGAGAAAGGATATCTAGTGGGATATAGCGAGAACGCTAAAGCATACAACATCTATCTTCCAGGGAGCATGAAGGTAGTAGTTCGACGAGATGTGAAGTTCATGGAAGACAAGGCTTTTAGAAAATCTCGAGAAATGCCTTCCGAGGAGCAGTCAAAAGAGGAACCGTTGGTCAAACCTCTTCAACCAACGGAAGAAAAGAATTCTTCCTCGAGTCAGAAAGAATCATAGGATGAGGAGGAACTAATAGAATCACCTGCTAGCAGAGGAAGAACGAGCAGGGAACTTCATCAGATCCTGCGAGATGCAGAGGAGTTCATCGATGCACTAAGGAGCAGTAAGAGGGAGCAAAAATAGCCAGATAGATATCAGGCATTAGTAGCTCGGGATAGGGAGCCTGCCAGTTTTCAGGAGGTAGCTCAACATCAGGTTTGGCTGGATGCGATGGTAGAGGAGCACAACTCCATAATGGTGAACAATGTCTGGGAGGTAGTCCCAAGGCCCCGAGACAGATCAGTGGTAGGTTTGAGATGGATCTACAAGATCAAATACGTTGCAGACGACAGTTTTGAGGAATACAAAGCTAGGTTTGTGCCTAAGGGTTATGCTTAGAAGGAAGGAATTGACTACGAAGAGACCTTTGCCCCAGTAGCCAGGTATACATATATTAGAACCGTGATATCTCTTGCAGCACAGATGGTGTGGGAGATTCATCAGATGGATGTCAAAACGGCATTTTTGGACAGTGTGATAGAAGAAGAGGTATACATTGAACAACCAGAGGGCTTTGAGACACATGAGAAGAAGTCTCATGTATGCAAATTGAAGAAAGCCTTGTATGGACTGAAACAGACACCTAGAGCGTGGTATGGGCGAGTTGATGGCTACTTGTAGGAAATGGGATTTGTCAAGAGTGACACAAATCCAAATCTCTACTATCTAATTATATGTGGATGATCTCTTCTTGACAGGATCATCCAGGCTCATAGGGGACTACAAGAAGAATCTAGCCATGGAGTTCGACATGAAGGAATTGGGACGAATGCGTTATTTCCTAGGGTTGGAAGTTTGGCAGCAAAAGGGGGGGATCTTCCTCGGGCAAGGGAGATATGCTATAGAAATCCTGAAGAGATTCAGGATGGAGGACTGTAGACCCATGGCTACTCCAATGATAACTAATTGGAAGAATATTGATGCATCAGAAGACAAAGATGTTGATCCCACCTTATACAGGCAACTCATAGGATCCTTGATGTATCTGGTCAATACCAGGCCAAACATTTGCTACGCTGTCAACACCCTTAGTTAGTTCATGGTGGAGCCAAAGAGGGCGCACTGGGCAATAGCCAAACATGTTCTCAGGTATTTTCAGGGAACAATCGATTATGGACTCTTGTACACCAAGTTAAGGATATCAGATTGAGTGGCTTTACTGATGCAGATTGGGCAGGAAGTTCAGTGGATCGGAAAAGTACCTCTGGGTACTGTTTCAACATTGGATCGGGAATGACCTCTTGGTGCAGTAGGAAACAAAAATCCGTGGCTCTGAGCTCAGTTAAGGCAGAATACATGGCTGCAAGCACAACTTCGTGTGAGATCATATGGCTCAAAAAACTACTTGTGAACCTATTCAAAAGAAATACGGAGGTGACCGGGATCATGTGTGATAATTAGAGTTGCATCAAGCTCTCTAATAATCCAGTGTTTCACGATCGGTAAAAGCGTATTGATGTCTGGTGTCACTTTGTCAGACACTGTGTCCAACAAGGAGCTGTACAGTTGAGCTACACTCTTACAGGAGAATAGGTGGCAGACATCCTTACCAAGGCCCTTGGAAGAACCAAGTTTGATTATTTCAGGGAGAAGATGGGGATGATAAAGAATCCATTTCAGTAGCAAAAATGGGTATGATTTTGCAATGAAATAGCAATCAACAGTAGCACGATGCAACATTATGAGGAGTTTGTAGTGCAGATGCAGTGTTGGGAAGATGGACGAGCAGCAGCATGGATGCAGAGGGAGTTGCAGTACAAATGTAGTAGTGGCAGTGATAGAGTCATAGGCAGCAGTACAGGATGCAGCAGTGCAAAGGATGTTGAGTAGGGAGGCTTAGCATCAGCACAGGTACCGATGTCGTATGATCAGAGTAATGCTCAGTGTGGAGTATTACTAGAGCACAATGTTGCACGAAACGAGGATGTTTTTTGGAAGTGGGGACGCGGAAGCGTCATTTTCTAAAAATCTAGGAAGTGAAGTGTCTGCAGAAGCGTCTGCTATATATATATAGATTTATATTTATATTTTTTTGCAATTATACTCAAAACAAACATCCCAAATACCAAATTAGTTGTAGAAGACATGAAAACATGCATATTTTTGCATAAATCAAGATAGATATAGCATCCATTTTACATTAATAATTAATTATTCGAGCATCAACCATCTAGAATCTAGATTCTTCTCCTCTTGTCTAGCCTTTGCCTCTACTTCGATTGTCTAGGGATATTAGTCAACATTGCCCAATTTTGATCAAACTACCTAATCCAAGACTTAAAATATGGTAGAAAAAGCTTAACATGCTTGATCGATGATTTTGACTTGATTGAAAGGTAATTTTTTGCTAAGGGCGTGACAAAGAAGTTCAATAATTAACACCACCAACACTAGGGTACATATAGGGTTTGGTGCTCTTGATTAAATGCTAATCGCATACCTTCATACTTGATATAATCTAATGAAATGCCACAATCCCATTGATACTGAATTCCTAAAAAATGTTAAGTCTACTGAATTTTGAATAGGATGTGAAATTCTATTTTCTCCATATGAAGTCCAGTGAGGCTAGAACTACTCTCAAACATCCTGAGTCATTTCATGGTAATGTTAAAAATTTAAGTAAAAGGATGAAAATGAAAAATAAAGGAGAATGTCACTTTCACTTACCATGAGGGAGCATCTGCTATATTTATATATTTTTATAATTTTTTTGCTATATATATATATTTATATATAGTTATATATTTTTGCATTTTTTTATAAAAAAATTCGGAAGCTTGACGCTTCATACGGCCGAAGCGCCGTCCGAAACACATTTCGGAAAAAACCGAAACGCAGTTCGGAAAAACCAAAACACGTTTCAGGTAAACGCCTCCTGAAATTTCCAGGAAGCGCCAAAATGCATTTCGGTTTTTCCGAAGCGCATTTCGGTTTTTCCGAAGCGCGTTTCGAGAGGCGCTTCCCCCACACATCCGTACGGACTGTGTTTCGGGGGTTAGATCCGAGGGGGGGGGGATGTTTCCTGCAACATTGCTAGAGCATAGTCCTCGCTAAGAGGTAGTATTGATTTGGGGTAGCATCGGATGTGCTCTAGCCATGAAAATTGGTGGAGAGGCTAAAGCACATGATATCTCGAAGACGCAAAAATGGTTTGGGCAGATTTTAACTGGTTTGGGAGATATTAAAAAAATTAATATTTTTAATGGAGTTCCTAAGTCTAAACTTAGGAAGAATAAAATATTAATGGGTATTAATATAAAACTGGGTTAGAAGATCCCAAAAGTCATGGATCAAGCCAAATCTAATCTTAGCCATTGATTAGATATTTAATCTCGGCCATAGGAGGACTAACAGGAAAAGTATAAGAAGAGGCTTGAGGGTCAATTGGAAAACACACTGAGGGAGAACAGTCAGTTCCATTTCTGGAGCAGGGTTAGTTGAGAAATTTGAACTAGTGGTCTGGAGAGTAGCAGAAGGCAGCAAGTACGAAAGAGAGAGTCGGGAACAGCACCAGGGGAACAACGCAGAGGTTGGAGAGGTAGACGTAGAGCCTCTCAGGCAGACGCAAAGGCTGTAGACTGCGCAGTCACTGGAGGGCCTGCTTGGGTGACGCAAAGAGGCCCAGTTCTTTACAAAGAGAGGCAGGGGCTGACGCAAAGGGTCTGGGAGCAACGCAGAGGTCATCCAGGCTGACGCTGAGACTGGGGGAAGCGCTGAAGAATTTTCTCTCTGTTGGGTGAGCCAGTTTGGCACCCAGTTGTATTGAAGAATTGCTGAATAATAAAATCCTCCCTTGCTGCACTGGTTTCCCACATTGGGTTTTTCCGGGGACCGATTGTCCAAAATATTTGTGTCGATGTGTTAATTCTTGTGCATCTGTTTGTTTCTGTATTATGATGTGATATCTGCAGCAGAATTTATTTTAATGTTTACTAAAGGATTTTCATAAATAGCTTATAGGGAAATAAGTAGGTAAAATATATTAGTTGTAGCAGTGATAGAATTTTCACACCATTGTCAGTTCTTAAACATTTAATTGATTTGTTTGTTCTTTTTTCTACCATTGCTTTAAATTGTTTAAAGACGTTGAATACATCAGCTTTTCAACATAAGGACCCAAACTTTATGGGAGAAATCATCAATAAACGTTAAGAAATATAAAGCACCTCCATATGAAACAACAAGAGATGGTCCCCACAGATCAGAATGAATATAGTCCAAAATTTATTTACTATTATGACTTCCAGTTCTATTTACACTATTTTCCATCCACACAATGTTTACAGAAATCCAACTTCAAGGATTTCAAATCAGGAAGTAATTTACAGTTCATCAGTATGTGACCCAATCGTTGATGCCATAGGCGAGTACCTTCTTTTTCTTTCTCTGATACAATCGCTGCTTCACTGACCTAAGTACTTCTTTTGAGTCTGTAAAGATTTCCAACCTTTTCTGCTTTCATAACAACTAGGGCGCCTTTTGAGACTTTTAGCACTCCATTCTGACCTGTAAACTTATAACCATCTGAATCCAACACTCCCAAAGAAATCAAATTTTTCTTCAATTCAGGTACATGTCTAACACTAGTTAATGTTCTAACTGTGCTATCATACACTTTAACCCTAATAGTTCCCATCCCAACAGTCTGACATGATACATTGTTACCCATAAACACAGAACTACCATTTACAACTCCATATGAAGTAAACCAATTTCTTTTTGGACTCATGTGATGAAAAGTACCAGAGTCTAACACCCAATTTTCAAAATTCTGAGAGACATTACATACAGGTAAAGTTTCATCTATCATACATAATTCTTCAGCAGATAAAACTTCATCTATCATACCTGAATCAACTTGATTTGCTTCCTTCTTTGGGTTATCAGATTCTTTCCGTTTCCAACAGTCTTTCTTGAGGTGTCCAATTTTATTACAGTAGCAACATTTCTCCTTACACTTATTTCCCTTTGATTTTGATCTGGAAGATCCCCTTGTTTTTTCTCCTCTTTCCTTTGACCGTCCTCTAGCTATCATGGCTTCTGGTGCAGCTGTTTCAGTACTAGATTTCCTCCGTACTTCTTCAGATAAGAGAGCTCCCACAACTGATTCAAATTTCAAAGAATCAACAGTGCTCAAACTGATTGAAGTTACAAAGTGATCTCACGACTCGTGCAGAGAACACAACAAGGTTATAGGTTTGTCTTCTTCCTAGATTTTAACTTCCATATATGATAATTGGTATATAAGTGAATTAAAAACATTTAAATGATCTGCAACTTGTGTACACTCCTTCATCTGAAGACTGTACAATTGTCTTTTCAAATAAATTATGTTGGTTAATGATTTTGTCATATATAGATTTTCCAGTTTTCCCATAAACCTGCAGTTGTACTCTCTTCAACAATGTTGAAGAGAACTACATCTGCCAGGCATAGCCTGATGGTACTGAGAGCTCGGGCATCCAAACCCTCCCAGTCCGAACCTATCATGCTAGCAGGTTTCTTATTCATCCCGTCCAATGCTTTGTGCAACCCTTGTTGCACCAACAAATCCCTAACTTTCAGTTTCCATAAAGCAAAGTTGTTATTGCCGGTGAATTTCTCCACCTCGAACTTTGCATTTGTCATTTTAGCCATTTCTTTCTAATTTGTTTCTAAACTATGCTTCTAGGGTTTATTTCTAAATTTGAATTTCTCCACAATCTGCCTTCAACTAGGGTTTCTTTTTTATTTTCTAAATTTGAATTTCTCCACAATCTACCTTCAACTAGGGTTTCTTTCTTTTCAACACAAAAAAACTTAATTCTGTTGCCCCCCCTTTTTTAAACCCTAATTTATTTTCCAGAATATCTTTTATCTAACTACACAGATTGATTACTTCAAATATACAGGGAACAAGTTTTCTTCAAACCCTAATTTTTTTTTAAAATTCACCAGCGTCTCAAAAAAAATTCTCATTTCTGTTGTTTTTAAAAAAAAATTACCCAAACTCATTTCGGCTAATCGAAACTGCACTATTTGTTCTCCCCGAAACTTTTCTAGACATACGAACTACTGATCGTAACTGCACTTGCGTTTTTCTAGACAAACAGACTCTCAAAACTACACTTGCGTTTTTCCGGACTCTCAAAATTTCACTTGCGTTTTTCCAGACAAACGGAGTCTCGGCAAAAAATTTGAGCAGGGAAAATCCGAGGACTCTCTTCCTCTTCTTGGCGGCTCTCTTCCTCTTCTCGGACCCTCCTCGACGGCTCTAGACAAGCCAACATCGACTCTTCCTCTGGCAGCAGGTTTCCACACACACGGGCTCTCTCTCCCTCCAATAGTGAGCAAATGTTCCTAGCAGCAGCTCTTGGTCCCTTTCGCCTGTGCAGATCGTTCAATCCAGTAGCAGTTCTTCAGTTAAAGTGGCGGCGACATTATTCAAACAGAGTTCTTGACAATTTTTTCAGCTCTTCAATAGTGAAAGAAGGTCCTTTTTCCCTGAGGCGTCAACCGCATTGTGCTCTGATACCACTTATTGGTTTGAGCAGTTAATTTAAGCAAAGAAAGAAAATGAAACTAAAACTGAATGGAAACCAACTATAAATATTAAAAACACACAAGTAAACACAAGATTTTACATGGTAAAACCTTGATAGTGTGTCAAGGAAACATCCACGGTGCAAGGGATTGGATCTTTATTAAATCAACAATGATTCTCCACGATTACATGATCTCGGGCATTCACCAGTTTTATAAGAGCCTCTCCTCTGTTACATAACTGCTATTAGTTAGCAATCTCGTTACAAAACTAACCAGTAGTAAATAATAAGATTTTACCCTTAATTACATGTCTTGTTGTCACATTTCAACATTGTAGAGATTATCCTTGACAAGGACTAGCTGCAATAACAGTAAATTAAAATGTTTCCACTATTTAAAGTCAGAAGACAGCCAGAAGTTATCCATTACCTAGTATCTTCTCCAAGTTGCAGTGGCCCTAGCATTCTATAGTCAATTAAGTGTATTGAGCATTTTGAGAGAGTCATGGCCTACAAGTGATTAAAAAAATCTTTAAAACAATACCAAAATTTAAGCTGATCCGAGGATATTAAACATTTTTCAAGACCGTGGATGACAATTGCTGTAACTTGCAAGATCACAGATAGAGAGAAAAACAACTTTTTTTCTCTTCATAGCTACTAGTGCATTTACTACATAACACTAAAACACTTTAATCGTAAATTTAAGTCTTACAACAAGTTGCCTCTCTAGATTTGCCATCACAATCTTTCATCTTCTGCCGGTAAACCATCTTTGAAATCAACCTGATGTGAATGCCAGTAAAAGCGAATCCCATTCAAATAGATGAAACATGATCCAAAGACGTGAAACTTCTCATATAAGAGTCAGCATGGTGCTGAGAAACCCATATAATCTCCATTTTTATATTGACTCCACACTTTCAAAACTCCAAAGTAAGTCATAAGGATGGTACTTAAGCCCAGCACTGTGCTAACAGAGAAAATTATTAAAGAAAATCGTCCAAGTCTTGTGATTGCTCGCTGAATGATTACCACACCAAATGATGCAGAAATAAAGCATATTATTGAAAAATATAATGCATACTCCAAAGGTGCAAGCCCTAATAACAAATACTGTGCTACAGACATTGCAGAGGAGAAAAACACCATAAACGCACATGTGGCCGCTGTTACCTATCAAACAAATACAAAACTATTTGATTAATTTCAAAATACCTACAGGAACTGTCACAGCAAAGAAGAGGAAATACTAATAGTCATAAACTTTATATAACGCAGACAATGCCACTCATATTTCAGGGAATTTTGTAGTGTAATGATGTTACCTGAGGTGGCATGCCAGTTTGGAGAAGGAAAATATTTAAAAGCATTCCACTTCCAACTCCAAGCATGCCTCCCAGTACTCCAGCGAGCAGTGAGATTACCGGAAACATAAGCATTGTTCCACCTGTAGCAGCTTTTGATGCTACCTGCACCGTAGTTATTCCTTTCAGCATACTACATAACAATCTAATATGATGAGCATACATTACACACTATATGCTTTGCAATGGAACTGTAAATATCAGCCCTACCACTATGCCATAATAAATACAAACATCACCTGTCGATCAGAATCTTTCTCATTCGAATTTCTATGAAGATATATCATCCAAATTGTTACTGCAAAATCAAGAGGAATTTGCAGCCCTGATATCAGCCAGTATACAAGCCCACAAATCGGTACGTGTAGACAACTCTGCTTCACAATCAAAAGATATTCATTCAGAGCGCAAAACAAAATTGGCAATTCTTTTTTCAGTTGGAAGTTTAATATCTCAATTATGCAACTAACAATGTAATTAAAAAAAATTAACTGTGAAAATTTCTATACAATATAGTCGCTAAGACTCCTTGTCTTGTTGCCAATAAGAGAACTCTAATAATGAAAAATCCAGGTTGGCTGTTCCTAATATGGATGAACAAAATCTTGATATTATCAGTTTAGCTGATAAGAGACCATAATTCACAAATAGGACATGACTGTGACAAAATCCGAGAGAGCAATGAGACACTAAGATAATTTAAATTAACCAATAAGATAAGCAATCCAGAAAATGATTAACCTGAAAGATGATTGCTTCATTGATTCATAAAACACATTTATATATATAGTTTCTTAAAAATTCTAAGGATAATTCTCTCAAGATATCTAGATATAAATTATTTAGATCTAACTAATTTGACACAGTCAACTTTAACAACTAAGGCTCTTCTAGAGCTTTCTAGATAACACCAACTAGCAGGATAAATTACACTATCTAACACTCTCCCTTAATTTCAACTATTCAATACTAACATTAACCATTTGCTTTACATTTGACAATGCCTCTATGGGCTTTCAAAATTCATAACATGATTGCTTGTTGGTCTAATTTTTGATTGTCCAAGTCTTAGCTAGGCTTAAAACACTTGAGCATGCTGGCACAACTTGTCCTCAGCTTTATGCTCTACAAGCTTCTTCTTCCTTTTGCTCCAAACTTTGTATTCTGCATACATTTTCTTCTTCAATATTTCCTCATCTTTATTTTTTTCATCTAGTTCTTCTTCCACATTTTCTTGTACTTCAGCTACTGCTGACTGAACAATTTTGTTAACCTCTAAACATTTTCAATTTCTTCCATATTCTCTTCCATTGTTGAAAAAGCTTCAACAACCTTGATGATTGCCTTTATTTGTTTTGTTCCTTCTTGTACTGCATCTTTTCCACATCCACTGTCATCTTCATCATACTTGGGATTTGTGAGCCATTCCTCAGGAAATGCTGATTTTACCTAATAATCAAACTTTGTGAAAATTTCAAGTCTGAAATCCTATTGTAGAAACTGGGATTATTTCTTCTAACTGTTAATTAATTATTAGATTAGCAGTTTATTGCTATGGCAACAACAAAATAAATACACTACAATCTTCACAAAAATACTGTGGAAAATAATAGCACTGGAAATTGAGAAATGCTAGCACACACATAAATTTGACACAATTATTTTTGGAATAAAAGTCACTAGAAAAACCTGACTTGAGAAAATCGGTGCAGCAACTGAGGGTTTTATATTATTAAGTAGCAATGAATTTATCTGAGTACAATCTGGATGTCGAATATTGGCTATCCTGTAGAGAAAATACTGGTGAAAATATCTTGAGGGAAATTACCCTCACTTCGAGCAATCCCGACACTTGATTGCCACTGAAAATCAAGCCATCCACCTAGCCCTACGCAGCTTCTACGTCACCCTAGCACAGTCTGCTATACGCTCAGCCCGAACTCACGCTTTCTGCACTCGCCCTTCTCAGAACAACTGAAAATCAAGTTGTCTTGCTTGCTATTGACTAGGAAAACGCTTCTCCGACCCTCTTGAACCTTTGCCTAGCCTCTGGAACTGAAAACAACTTTTTCCTTTAGCAAATCGAACTGCCCTCTGAAGCTTCTGCGCTTCCTCTGCACAATTTCCTAGACAAATTTCAGCCTCCCTACAAATGCACTCACCAGATCTGGAAATCTTCCTCTGGCTTCACTGTCCTCGCCCCTCTCTGTCTTTGCTTCCTTCTGGCTCAAACTCTTCTGGCCGCTGCCTCTGGAAAATCGAACTACCCAAGGAAATCGATCTTTGTGTCTCCACAAGCATGTTCTCCATCTTCCCATTGACTTCTTATAATCTTCTGTTGGATCTTCAACGACCAAGATTAAAACTTAATCAAGGGCCCATATTATTTCCCAATCGATCTGTGTGAGTTTCTAGATGATTCACACCTTATCTCAATTAATTCTGATTAATTAACCAGATTTCCTAAGTTTAGACTTGGGAAATATCTAAAAATAGGCTAATAATCTAATTGAGACACTTCTAGGTGGAATTTCTGGAAACGATTTCTGCGTTATGGAGAGCTGATGTGTTTTAGCCTCTCCTTAAAGTTTCGAGACTAGAACACCTCCTACGCTACAAAAACTAACACTCACTCTTAGCGAAGAAGGTGTTCAAGTGTTGCACCATTGTTGCAACACCATGTCTCTGTATCACCTTTTGTACGTTGTTGATGTATGGCCACTATGACTGCCTACCACTTCCCACCAACCACTACACAACTCTGATGTTGCATTTGTGTTGTTGCTGACACTGTTATATTGCTGCCAACTTTGCATCTGCACTGCAACTCCCTCTCATCTGTTGTTGTTGCAACTGCAACAACTGTAACTGAGAAGCATCCTAAATACTGAATCAACTATGTGTGTTGCATCTGTCTCCTGAGTCCTAACTGCTACTAGCTACTGCATTGTCCACAAAAGAATCTGCGTTGTTGCTGACTCTGCTACTGAGCCTCTTGCTTTGTTGTCAACACTGCACTGCGCTTCTCAACACCTAACTGTTATAGTTTGCAACTGTCACTCGAGAATCTAACTGCATCAATGACACTAATCCATCCTACTACTGAATATTGTGGGCCCCTTACAGCCAGGTAATGATCCATGAGGAGGACACCTCAATGGACCCTACCAAATCTCTGCAACTCTGGGTCTACAACTCCATGTCACCTCACCTCTTTCCCGGAGGTATAGCTGCAAACATGGCTAAATATGATCTACTGATACTGTTGTTGATGCTTTCGCACTGCTGCTGCAACTATTGTAATAATGAGTCTAATCTCCCTATACCCTGAAGTACTAGATTCCATATGGATGCTCCCTCTTAAACTAGACTCCCTCTGAGTCTCGATCTCCCTATGGGAACTCTCTTTGCTCCCTCCTAGCAACTTGCACTATCCTCCTGCACTGGAAACTGGACTGTGTAGCGCTGCATTGGGAATCACCTGGCTGGAACTACTCCTGCATCCTGCAACTGAGCAATTTGCACTGCTCGTATCATTGCATCTAGCTCTGCACCTGTCCCACGTGTACTGTCTGCAACTATCATCTAAATGATTGGCTGCATCCGTTGACACTAAATCTGCTACTATGAAATCGTGGGCCACCTGTAGCAAAGGTGATGGTCTTGCTACAACAACTGGAACTAATCTAACTGATCTCCTTGCTGCTTTTGCACTAGATCCTGCCCATCTGACACATTGAAGTTTCATACTCCTCTTGGATCTGGTGCCCCACTATCTCCTTTGAGCCTAGTCCCTAGATGAGACCCTTCTTCACTTTGGAACTTGTACTCTCTCTGGCGCTTGCCTTCGGCAATTGGAAGTCGATCTATTGCCTAGATTTGCATTCTGCATAACTCACACGACCTCCTCTGGCAATCTCATACGACCATCTCTGCAAAGTTGCAAAATCTGCGAAACTCAAAACTGGGAAAATAAACAGGAATCTCCTCCCTTTCCTGCTTGTCTTCCTACCCAACTACTTGAACTCCCTCCTGGAATGCACAATTTTGCTTGCTACTACAGCCACCTGCAACTGGAAATTTGGATTTCTACAGCTTGAAACCCTCTGAGAGAAATTCCCTCTTTGTGTGCACTTTTATCTTCCACTCGGCACAGATTCTACTCTAGCAAACTACTACAAAACCCTTTGTGCCCAAACAAGGAATCTTCTCTGTGAAAATAACTGAGTTGCTGCTCCCTCTGCCTGCTAGAAACACTGAATCTGGCAAACCGAATTTTTCTGCCAACCTGCACTGAAAAATTGATCTGCCCAGCAATTCAAACTACCTAGCTTAGGCTCTGCACAGCCTCCAGAAATTTGTCCTAATGCTCCCGCTGAACAGTGAATTTATGCTTTCGCTTCTGAGCTTCCTTGTCTGAACAATCACGTTTTGATACCATGTGAAAATTTCAAGTCTGAAATCCTATTGCAGAAACTGATATTATTTCTTCTTACTGTTAATTAAATTAGCAGTTTATTGCTATGAAAACAACGAAATAAACACACTGCAATCTTCACAAAAATACTGCAGAAAATAATAGCGCGAGAAATTGAGAAATGCTAGCACACACGTAAAATTTGACACAATTATTATTGGACAAAAGTCCCTAGAAAAACCCAACTTGGGAAAACCGATGCAACAACTGAGAGTTTTATATTATTAAGCAGCAGTGAATTTATTTGAGTACAAGCTGGATGTTGAATACTAGCAATCCTGCAGAGAAAATATTGGTGAAAATATCTCAAGGGAAATTAACCTCACTTAGAGCAATCTCAGCACTTGACTGCTACTAAAAATCAAGTCGTCCACCTAGCCCCGCGCAACTTCTACGTCACCCTGGCGCAGTCTGCTACACGCTCATCCTGCACTCATGTTGCCTGCACTTGCATTGCCCGTACTTGTACTACCCGCATTCGCACTGCCCGCACTCATGCTACCTGCACTTGCTCTACTCGAAACAACTGAAAATCAAACCATCTTGCCTACTACTGATTGGGAAAACGCTTCTCCGACCCTCTAGAACCTTTGTTCGGCCTTTGGAACTAAAAACATCTTCTTCCTTCAGCAAATCAAACTACCCTCTAAAGCTTTTGCATTGCTTCTATGCAACTCCCTGGAGAAATTTTGGCCTCTATGTAAATGCACTCACCGGATCTGGAAATCTTCCACCGGCTTCATTGTTCGTGCCCCTTTGTTTCTACTTCTTTCTGGCTCGAACTCTTCCGGTTGCTGCCCCTGGAAAATCGAACTGCCCAAGGAAATCAATCTTTATGTCTCCACAAGCGTGTTCTCCATCTACCCATTGACTTCTCCTTATAATATTTTGTTGGACCTCCAACGACAAAGATTAAAACTTAATCAAGGACCCATATTACTTCTCAGTCGATCTGTGTGAGTTTCTAGATGATTCACACCTTATCTCAATTAATTCTGATTAATTAACCAGAGTTCCTAAGTTTAGACTTAAGAAATATCTAAAAATAGGCTAATAATCTAATTGAGACACTTCTAGGTGGAATTTTCAGAAACAATTTCTAGGTTATGGAGAGCTCATGTATTTTAGCCAATCTTCCACCAAGTTTCTAGGATGTGGGGACAGGGAAGTGGGGATACGCAGGAGCGTCCTATGCAAAAGCTCCCCACCAATTTTTAGGAAACATGAGGGGATGTCAAGGTCTTTAACACAAGGGACCCCGACAAAACTAGTAAAACAAAATTACTAAAAACTTATAACTATTTCATTGAAATTTTATAATTTAACTATCTTTATCATTGCGCCGAGAGGCGCTCTACAACTCAGTGTAGAGTAGATGTGTAGGTGTAATGTAAGTATGTAAATAATTTTAAATCTCGGCTTAATTAAAAAAAAATAAAAATAAAAATAAAAAAAAAAAAAAGTTAAAAGTGATATCGGGGTGAGTGCAAACATTTAAATGTTGGCTCAATTAATAATAAAATGTTAAAGTAATACAAATAAAAAAATTCAATTTGTTATACTTTGATTTTGTTAATAACTTGTGAATCAGATTTGTTACAATACCATGGGACAATACCATGGCTAATCAATACCACATGTCCAAACAAACATAAATTATTTCACAATCAAATAATAATATGAAATATTCTTAACCATGGATATTCACCCCCACTTTACCATGGATATTATTAACTTATAAATAGGCTTTGTTACAATACCATGGGCCTACACCATCACTTATCAATACCACATGCCCAAAAAACATAACTTATTTCACAATCAAAATATTTTATAGCAATATGACAAGATTCTTAACCATGGATATTCACCCCCACTTTAGGGTGAATATTTTTAACTTGTAAAAATTGGACTTTGTTACAGTACCATGGGCCAGTACCATGGCTTATCAATACCACATGCCCACAAACCATAATCTATTTCACAATAGAATTGTTTTATTTTAATTTAATTTAACATTTTTTAATTGAAGCTAAAAGGAAAAAGGTTATAATTACTTTTGAGATATATCCAAACCCTCTATCAATTAAGGTTTTAATCAATGTTTTAAAAACCGAAACCGGTGACTGGACTGGTCCACCTAATGAACCGGGTTTTGAACCGGAACTGGTCGAACTGGAACAAATCAGGTCTAAAAGAACCAGTTTTAAAAAAATACATTAAATAATTATTTTTTAATGGAAAAAAACTATTTTTAAGATTTAAAACCATGATTCCAAGACAATAGAGACAAAATATGCAAATATTGCTCATTTATATACTATGTAAAGGTGAATATATCAAAATGGCACCAAGTGCAATACATATCATCGACAAAATACATAAGCAATGAGGCTCTAAATGGCCTCTAGAGTGCAATAACAAAGCCTACAAACTATGGGGCCACTGGCCTACTACAAGTCTACATATATGATAATAGTGATCAACATTATCACTTGAAACTTCTCATGGGTCATCATGATCAAACTCAGTTGGTTGAGTCTCAACTTGCAAACTTTGCAATTGCTTGAGTCGCAAACTTCTCTATTGGTTCAGTGACTTGAGTCTCAAACTTTTGAAGGTATTCTACCCTAGTATGCCCTATTGAGTCATTTGGTGCTTCACATGGCTTTACATGGCCTCCTATCCCAGCCAAGTGTTGTTTGAACCTGTTAATACCCCCTCCAATAGATTTTTGGCAATATTTGCAGATCATTTTGCCATCAATCATATCACAATGAGCCCATGCATTATCCTTGGCTTTTGGAGGCATGATGACTACTACTTAGCTTAAACCCTCTGTTGTTCCACTACTCCAGCAAAAACTCAACACTCTCCAAGCTCCCAATTAAACTCACAAATACGCCAAATGAGATGTGTGAGACAAATGAGAGGGAGAAGGGCCTTTTAAAGGCTAGGAGAGGGTGTTTTTGAAGGGAATGAACCCTTACTTTCCCTCCAAAACACCCTAAACACTTGGAAAACAGTGTTGCGTGGGTCCTCTGTGGCCGTGGCAGCTAACCGGCCGGTTTAGGATGGAACCAACTGTTTTGACCACAAACCGGACGGTTCCGTCCTAAATAGCCCAATTAGGACCAGTTTCTCCACTTTTTTGGCGAAATGGAGGGTCAAACTAGGTTTTTCTGCCAGTTTAACTCGGTGGGCTAGCTAACCGGCCAATTTGACCAGTTACCAGTTCAGACCGGCTAGTTTTTAAAACACTGGTTTTAATCAAATTAAAAATGAGAATACTTATATATTTAAGGATGCGAAATTTATATAATATAAATAGTATTAGTAAGAACCAACATAGATTCATATTAACTAAGGATCCAAGCGATGACAACAAACAAAGTAACGTGGAGAGAGGGAGGTGGGAGAGAAAAGAAGGAAAAGAGAGGAGGGGAGAGAGAGAAGGAGAGAGGGAAAGATAGATGAATTTGGAGGGGGAAAGAGAGGGAGGAAGGAACAAAGACATAAAGAGATAGATGTGGATAGAGAAAGGGGGAGTGACAAGGGAGAGATGGAGAGAGAGTGAGGGAGAGAGGAAAGGAGGGAAGAGAGAGAAAAGGAGGGGAGAGAAGGGAAAGAGATAGAGCGAGAGACATAGGGATGAATGGGAGAGGGAGGGAGATAGTGATAGAGTTGGAAGGAAGAGAGAGAGAGAGAGTGATGGTGGAGAGAGATAGAGGGAGGTGGGAGAAAAAGAGAGAGAGAGAGGACTCAAGAGAGAGAGGGAAGGAAGAAGAAATATATAGAGGGAGAAAGGTGGAGAGAGAGAGGGATTGGCAAGGGAGCGCTGGAGAGAGGGTGAGGGAGAGAGGAGGGTGGGAGGGAAGTGAGAGAGAAGGGGAGAAGGGGAAGAGAGAGAGATAGAGAAGGGAAAGAGAGGCAGAGAGGAAGAGGGAAGGAGAGAGATAGAGAAGGGAAAGAGAGGCAGAGAGGAAGAGGGAAGAAGAGAGGTAGAGAAGGGAAAGAGAGGTAGAGGGAAGGAGAGAGAGAGAAGGGAAAGAGAGGCAGAGAGGAAGAGGGAAGGGGAGAGATAGAGAAGGGAAAGAGAGGCAAAGAGGAAGAGGGAAGGAGAGAGAGAGAGATAGATATGGAGAGAGAGAGTGTGTATGTTTGGGGGGTGAGATAAAAAAGAGGAAATAAGTGTAACGACCCATCCTTATAAATATATATATATATAATAAAAAATAAATGATATTTATAAATTGAATGAAAATTAAGTATTAATATCAAAATATTAATTAATTTCTAAAGTTTATATTAAAAGAAATCAAACATAAATAAACTTTATATTTTAGGAACAAAAATAAAGTACAACAAAGTAAATATATGATAAAGTACATATTAATAATCAAGTAATATATGTCATATGGTTATACTGATAATCAAACTTTATAGTGTTAATATATATATGATAATCATATGATTATAGTGTTAATATATATATTTGATAATCAAACTTTATAGTGTTAAATGATAATCATATGGTTATAGTGTTAATGTATATATATGATAATCAAACTTTACAAATACCTCCAACATTATATAAACCATCGCATAAAAGAATTAAACCTGAAGCAAGGCCGAACCATCTAGATGGGAAGATGACTCATAGCTGGAGGAAGCTGTCACCGCAAGAGTAAGCGGTGGAGTCATGGGTGTACAGGGCGGCCACCGCTTAGTGGATTATAAAATGACCGAGATAGGGCTGAGAAGAAGGGGGGAGGACGCAGAGAAGAGGAGGAGAACCAAGAAATCAGGAGATGAAACCAGAGGGAGCTTACATTGATCTGAGGTTCTGGGCACGAGGGCAGTGAGCTTCGGTGAGAAGCCTGCTGGATTGGCTGGGAGGAATTGGTTTCCCGGTAATCAGATCAAAATAACCGCGGAGTCATCAGCTTCAACAGGAGCAGACAGCAGTTCAGGTAGGTGTTCGAAATCCCTTACGGTTACTGCATATTGTTCTGCTTATCATCTTATTTCGGTTTAATTGTTATTACAATACCCGTTTATGAATGTGAAGTCGCAAAAGAAATTATGCGTTAAATTCGGTTGTCTACCTCAAAATTTTGATAAAATTTTATTGTGTTCAGGAACCATTACAATGGTAAAGACGTATAAGCAACGATGACGTGATCGGGCAGCATCACCACCATTAATGTCGCCACCGTCGCCATCATCGTCCCCATCATCACCGCCAAGACCATTATCAACATCAATCGCCCCAGCGCCAGAGTTGACTGTGATAATGAACTCCTTGGAAGCCTTATTGGAGACATTATTTGAATCCACTAAGGCTAAAACCAAAGAGGAATCTCAACATTTGGCTACCAGTTCAGCAGAACCAAAGAATTTTGAGCCCAGAAGATCGGAAGAAGACATCTCTGGGAGCTTCAGAAAATCAGACTCCCAGAATTCTCAGGAGGTCGAGCAGGTGAACGCGCTGAAGCATGGTTGGAAGGAATGAACAGATGCTTTAGGTTAAGTGAATATTCGTCTTCGGCAAAAACAAAAATTGTCGTGTTTCAACTAAAGGAAAGTGCCTTGATTTGGTGGGGAAATCTGGAAAAGCAGCTACACCTTACATCAGATAATGCCCCCTTGGAAACTATTTGAGGAAAGGTTTCGCGCAAAGTATTTACCTCCATACTTTCAACAACAGCAAGCAAGAGCCTTTCATACGTTAATTCAGGGAAATAAAACGGTGGAAGAGTACGCGATAAGGTTTATGGAGCTGGTAAAATACATTCACTACTTAGACTCTGATGAACGTCAAGTTGAACGCTTCATATTTGGGTTAAATCCTCGCATCAGAGCCTTGGTGGCATGTGGAAGCCGTCATCAGTAGCCGAGGCAGTCGAATGTGGTCGTTATGTAGAAGAGCACCTAGGGATCAAAAAGGATATGGGGCCAACAGGGCCTGTCCAATCAGGGTTTCCAGGAAAGACTCCCTGGAACTTCTTCAGAGGAGGTAGCTCGAGGCCACCTTACGATAACATGTTTACCCCAAGAAATATAGGGACGAGAGCTCCCATGGCAATAAACACTATAGCCGCGGGATCATCAAACACCAGTCCCTGGGCATCTCGAAGGACCGCTAGTGGAGGAAAAAATTCGAGAGGAATCAACACGAGAGGACGAAGCTCGTTCTCTAGGAATTCACGCCCTGACTCAAGAGGATCAACACCACTTAATTGTTGGGGATGTGGAGGACCGCACTTTCAACGTGACTGCCCCGAAGCTTCGTTGAATATATTGCATAGGACTGGAAAGGAACCGATATCAGACAACCGAGGTAATCATAGAATTCATGCAGTGGTCGACCACGACCAAGCAGCACATCAATCCACTATAGTGGAATCTTCAGGTACTATCAAATGGTATAAAACTCAAAATTTTATTTGATACTGGTGCCAACAGATAGTTTCATTTCATCATATGCATTAAACAAATGTGGGTTGGCAGCTCGTAGACAAAATGATTTCCATCAAGTAGAAATGGCCTCAGGAGAACTCCAAACCGTGGGCTTGAGTGTGGATCAATGCAAAATTGACCTAGGGCTCTGTTTGACTAAACTGAAAGTTTATGTCACAGCATTAGGAACATATGATCTTATCATAGGTATGGATTGGCTAGAAGCTCACCAAGCTTGGGTAGACTATTATGGAAAAAGGATTCTAAGCATAAATGATGAAGGAGAAGCAATCCAAATTCAAGGAATCAAGAGGGAAGTCTCTTTACGCTACATTTCAGAAATGCAGATGAAGTGTTGTTTAAGGAAAGGTTGCCAGACTTATGCAATTCAAGAAGTAAGCCAAGGAAAAGAGCCATCCCTAGGACAATATCTGGTGTTAGCCGAATTCCCAGATGTATTTCCAAAAGAACTACCTGGATTACCCCGGTAAGAGAATTGGATCTCTCTATTGAATTAAAACCAGGTACCCAACCGATCTCTAAAACACCTTATAGAATGACGGCTCCAGAACTTCAGGAACTGCAAATCCAATTGAAGGAACTACTGGATGTAGGGCATATTCGGCCCAGCACATCACCTTGGGGCACTCTTGTAATTTTTGTGAAGAAGAAAGATGGATCTTTAAGATTATGCGTTGATTATCGAGACTTGAATCGAGCTACAGTAAAGAATCAAATACCCTGTGCCTCGAATCGACGATCTTTTCGATCAAATGAAAGGAGCTGCTGTCTTTTCAAAAATTGACCTTCCATCAGGCTATCATCAATTAAGGATTTCTGAAAATGATATTTCCAAAACTGCATTCCGGACATGTTTTGGACATTATGAATTCACTGTGGTACCATTTGGATTAACAAATGCACCAGCAGTATTCATGAATCTTATGAATAGCGTTTTCCGTAAATATCTTGATCAATTTGTGCAAGTCTTTTTAGATGATATACTCATCTATTCCAAGAATAGGAAAGAGCATGAAGATCATTTGCGGATAGTATTGTCCTGTCTTAGAGAACGCCAGTTGTATGGAAAACTATCGAAGTGTTCATTCTTTTAGGAAAGGATTCATTATTTAGGGCACATCATATCAAGTGAAGGGATTTCGGTAGATCCTGCGAAAGTAAAAGCGATCATGGATTGGCCAATACCGAAAAATGCTCATGAGATACAAAGCTTTATGGGTTTAGCCGGTTATTACCGAAGATTTGTGGAGGGGTTCTCCAAAATCGCAAAGCCAATTACAACCCTTTAGCGGAAAGGTGTTAAGTATGAATGGACCGAGGAATGTAACAACGCATTCTCTGAACTCAAAAGACTACTCACCAATGCATCGATTCTAAGAGTCCCTAACATGGACAAAGATTTTACAGTATGTACTGATGCATCCAAACAGGGACTGGGTGCAGTGTTGATGCAGGATAGAGGAGTAATAGCATATGCTTCTAGAAAGTTAAAACCTCATGAAGAACTTTATGCTACTCACGATTTAGAATTAGCTGTTGTAGTACTAGCTTTAAAGATTTGGAGATACTATCTAGTGGGACGAAGTTTTACACTTAAAAGTGACCATCAAAGTCTACAATATTTGTTCACCCAAAGAGACTTAAATGCAAGGCAAAGGCGATGGAGTGAATTTTTAAGTGAATATGACTTCGGGATATCATACATTAAAGGAAAAGAAAATGTAGTAGCAGATGCTTTAAGCAGAAGACCTCGGATATTTTCTCTCATACCCGTTAAAGTAGACTTAAGACAACGAATACTGGATCATCTTATAAAAGACAGGTGGTATTTAAAGGTGAGAGAAAGTCTTGAGAGTAAAAGGGCAAAAGAATCTAAATTTGAAGGATATGAACTAGAAAATGATGGAATCTTACGATTCCATGGAAGGATGTATATCCCTGATGATAAAGATCTTCGGGATACCTTCCTTGGGGAAGCCCACAAAGCAGTGTATTGTGCTCATCCTGGAGTAGGGAAAATGTATGCGGATACCAAGAAACTCTTCTTTTGGGCAGGCATGAAGCGTGATATCACTCAATTTGTTGCAAAATGTTTGGAGTGTCAGCAAGTAAAGGCAGATCATTGTCACCCAGCAGGCCTCTTCAACCCCATGACATTCCTATGTCTAAATGGGAGACCATTTCTATGGATTTTATCATTGGACTACCTCTTACTTCTCAAAGACACAATGCCATTTTGGTAGTGGTGGATAAATTAACAAAAAGCGCCAATTTCATTCCCGTGAGAGACACTTACGATGTTGCTGACGTAGCTCGATTATTCATAAATGAAATTATCAGATTTCATGGAGTACCTAAAAAAATTATATCCAATAGAGATTCACGATTCACTTCTAGGTTCTGGACTTGCATGCAAACAACCTTAGGTACTCAGCGAAATTTAAGCACTGCTTACCATCCTGAGACTGATGGGCAAATTGAAAGAGTAAATCAAGTACTTGAAGACATGTTGCGAATGTATGTAATGGATCAACAATCACTGGGAAAAGTATTTACCCTTAGTCGAATTCGCATACAACAACAGTTACTTACCATAGCTCGATTGGGATGCCTCCATTTGAAGCTTTATACGGCCGACCTTGCAGAACACCGTTAAGTTGGGACAAGTTAGAAGATTGAGTGATAATAGGACCTGAATCAATCCATGAAATGGAAGCGCAGGTAAGGCAAATTAGGCAACGATTAAAGGAAGCTCAGGATAGACAGAAGAGTTATGCTGATGCTCACAGAACTGATAGGAGGTATGAAGTAGGGGATCAGGTTTTCATCCGCATCAAGCCAAATAAAAGTACTATTCGATTCTGGAAAGGGACAAAGTTATCACCCCGATTTATTGGGCCATTTAAAGTCGTGGAAAGAGTGGGACCTGTTGCCTATCGTCTTGCCCTGCCACCTCACCTGCATAGAATTCATAATGTATTTCATGTTTCTGTATTAAGACATTATAATAGCTGATCTATCTCATAACCTTCAATGGAAGGAAATTGCAGGTATCGACGAGGGAGTCATATCGGTCGAACCTTTACGTATTCCTGGAACGTAGGGTTCGACAGCTCAGGAACCGCCTGGTGGACCAAGTTAAGGTCCAATGGGACAAGTATAGTCTTGGATCCGCAACTTGGGAAAATATAGAGGACATATGTCAAAGATACCCTAGACTATGTCAATTTTGAGGAACTTTAAACTATGTTTTGTATATATTTTACTCCACTGCAATCAGAGACCCAGAAACATTTTGAATGATTATAGATAAACGTGACATTTTGTGAGATAATATATTTAACTTCTGCTGGTACATGGATACCAAAACGATATATGTGGTTCATTTTATTAAATTATGGTTGTCGAAGGAAAGTAAGGCAGCTAAAGGATTTTACTTCTAATAGAAATTAGGATATTGTAAATCTGTTTTATTTTTACATGTCAATATGATCAATGGAATAGAAATCAGGAAGTGAATACATTTTAGATGGAAGTCAAAAGGCATGCATAAAAAATAGTAAAAATAGGTTATACTATAGTATCATATGTGAATAATACATGAGTTATTTTGAATATGTTGATGCACATTTTACGAATGCATGAGTGAGTGTATGATTGCAAATTCAAGTATCCAATTACCGAGATGACCACGTGATGACAGAAGCTCAGAACAATTAAAGCTCCAAGTGATTCTATGATAGGGTGTTAACGCTAAGTTCCACTGGGAGGGGTGGAGGTGTTGCCCACCGTTTATCCTCCGAACCCTGAAGTCATGGGAGGACTGTGCGAGTCACGCTCCCTTAGACGTGTGATGATGACTGCCGGATGCCTACTGGGAATCAGGTCGGTATAGCCGACGTTGTCACCTTAGAGTTTATGAATGGTTAGGTCAGTAAAACTGACGCCATGGCATACTCCAATAGAGGACGGATAGGAAGGGAGCAGAAGAGATTAGGAAGGATAGGATGATTTTAGAATAGCTCAGAAACCTGGATAAGGAAAGTCAGGCCCATTAAAACCTTAAACCTAAACTCTAACTTCGGGACGAAGTTTTCTGAAGGGGGAGTGTATGTAACGACCCATCCTTATATATATATATATATATATATAATATATATATATATATATATATAAATAAATAAATGATATTTATAAAATTGAATGAAAATTAGTATTAATATCAAATATTAATTAATTTCTAAAGTTTATATTAAAAGAAATCAAACATAAATAAACTTTATATTTTAGGAACAAAAATAAAGTACAACAAAGTAAATATATGATAAAGTACATATTAATAATCAAATAATATATGTCATATGGTTATAATGATAATCAAACTTTATAGTGTTAATATATATATATGATAATCATATGGTTATAGTGTTAATATATATATTTGATAATCAAACTTTATAGTGTTAAATGATAATCATATGGTAATAGTGTTAATGTATATATATGATAATCAAACTTTACAAATACCTCCAACGTTATATAAACCATCGCATAAAAGAATTAAACCTGAAGCAAGGTCGAACCATCTAGACAGGAAGATGACTCACAACTGGAGGACGCTGTCACCGCGAGAGTAAGCGGTGGAGTCATGGGTGTACAGGGCGGCCACCGCTTAGCGGATTATAAAATGATCGAGATAGGGCTGAGAAGAAGGGGGGAGGACGCAGAGAAGAGAAGGAGAACCAAGAAATCAGGAGATGAAACCAGAGGGAGCTTACCTTGATCTGAGGTTCTGGGCACGGGGGCAGTGAGCTTCGGTGAGAAGCTTGCTGGATTGGCTGGGAGGAATTGGTTTCCCGGTAATCGGATCAAAATAACCGCGGAGTCATCAGCTTCAACAGGAGCAGACAGCAGTTCAGGTAGGTGTTCGAAATCCCTTACGGTTACTGCATATTGTTCTGCTTATCATCTTATTTCGGTTTAATTGTTATTACAATAAGAAAGAGACACATAGATATAAATATAGATATTATATAGTATTATATGACCATCCTAATCCATCTTAACCCTGGATCCATCAAGTGTCCAGAGGGATCAAATCTCTCAAGGTGCAAACTTGTCCTCAAATCTTGCACTCAAAAAAAAGGTTTTCACCTCGAGAGATTGGATCGCTCTCGGCGCTTGATAGATATGGGGTTAAGGTGGATCTAGGCTGGTTATATAACACTTACATCATGAAGGATAAATCGATGAATCATATAACTGAAACAAATTTAAAACGAAAAGCATGATACAATCATACATGTAAGTGTAACAATGTAAAATGAAAATAAAATTTTAAACCATATTGAAGTTCCAACTGTGAACACTGAATATTGAAATAAAATTCAAGTCTGATAGATCAAGATTCAAATTTCTATAGTTAAAAAGTTAATGTAATGTTAGTTTTAGCTTATTAAAATTAGTGTCAGTAAATGTTGCATAAATGAGAACTTTTTATAGTTTTTTGTGTTTCTTAAAATTCAAAATATGACTACGACGTGTTAGCATGGAAATTTGGAAAATTGTCAGGTTTACAAAAATTTTGTCCCATGAAACGACATGTATCGCAGATCGCAACCATGAGAATGGGAAAGTCAAAACAAAATCAATATTATCATTCACGTCATCAAGTCAATATCGACGAAGTTGGGACACAACATCACTATTGCACTAATATATGGTCCTTTCCTATCCACAATTTGAGAAAATTAACTGTCTATCACCTTTAACAACTTAGATTAAGTCCACATACATATATTTTTTCATAAATACTAGCATGTTTGAGCTGTCAGTAGAAGCATCGGTGGTGTATTGAGAGCTAGCAGGCTAGAAGAATGGAAGGAGGAGGCAGAGATTGATTTGGGGTATTTCCATCTAGCACAACCCATGCCATTTTCAATCCCCGGATTGTGTGAAACTCCGAGTGACAATGCATGAACCAAATACCTACAAATGTTACCGAATAGAATTTGAACAATAGAATTTGTTGTCTTAGATCATTGCGACCAAGATTGCAAGAGGGGAGTAGATTGGATAAATGTAAATAATATTATTTGAGTTGTTAGCTTGGAATTGACCCCTTTTATTGAGGAAACAACCCCCTTTGGAGTTTCTATGCGTACCCTTTTTGGGAGCGTTAGGAAATGACCCCCAGACGACCCCAAGTCCCCAGGCACTGGAGCAAGGAATCGTGATTCCCAAGTGGGGGGACGCGTCCCCATGGAACACTAGTTTTAGCCTCTCCACAAAAACTAACAAACTCAACATTCATTACAACTAAATTCCCTTGAATTTTTGTTATTACTGCAAAGGCAATTTCATTTTCTTTTTCAATTTCAATTTCTTCACCATGCTATTTCTATGCGTCTTGTACATCACATTTTTCTTATCCAATTTCATCAATAAATTTATCTACAAAAATTGTAGTCTCAATGTTTGGCTCCTCCACAACTTCTTGAATTTTTTTGTTATGATAGCCACTTTATCAATAGCTAGAACTTTATGTGGCTCAATTTGATGTTGATAGGTGTTGCTACCCCTTTCATTATATGCCATTTCCAAAATATTCTAAGTTTCTCTGAACCTAGTTGTTGTTGCAACCTTGGGAAGAGTGTTTTCATCCAAACCTTGTTGAACGAGAGACTTTTATGAACCTTGCACCTTAAAAATGATAAGAAACCAATAATTATAGTCCACTTCAAGTGGGGAACCTCCTTTTACAATGAATATAATATATAAGACAATATTATTTATAATCCTAAGACTAGGTCTCAATTTATATACAATTATAATAAAATGGTACAATGAAAGGTTCAATGAAAGGGCTTAATAAGGGTATTTAGGGTTAGCATGGGACTTATATAGGGCTTAACATGCCTCTCTCCTTCAAGCAAATGTTGCCCTCAACACTAGTTTATTTGTGGGTGTACTACATGAACAACTCGTCTTGCCATGTTGCCTCTTCCATTGGTAGGTTATTCCATTTGATGAGGTACTCTATAAATGCTTGATTTATCAGTTACTTAATCTTTGTTTCTAGGATTGTTTATTGATCTAGTATGATTTCCCCTTCTTCATCAATCTCTGGTAAAATAGTTTGAATTGGAATCTCGTCATTGTTACCCACCAAAAGTGGGTAACCCATATACCCATATGAGAAAAGTTTTCTCCTCATTTGACAACCAAACAACCAGAAGCCCTATGTTGGTATTCAAATAGCATTATGTCAAGGTTCGCCACCTGTTGCTCCAATCAGTGTTACTGTTCTCTCCTATCTAGCATTATTCTTGAACGAAGGCAGGTCATCTATCAGTAGGTATTTAAACCATTTTAGAAATTATGTGCTTTCATTTAAAGTTATGGGCATACTAATATGAATCATGAGGCAAACTAGATAATTGACAGCTCCTAATTGTATCCTCGTTCCCACACTTCACCTGGGTGGTTAGCTTTTGACTCTAGTCTTTATAATTTAGGAAAGGTAGTATTGGGAAGGCATTGATTGATATAGAGTGCTTGGGGTAATCAATACCTATCACTTTCCATCTTTTCCTAATTATTAATCTCCATTCTTTGGGTTGATTGTCATTACATTAGTCATCAAGATTGGTAACCTATATCCATATCCTTGAGTTAGGACCCAAAAACTTGGCCCCAAAGGTTGATTCAGCTGAAAGAACGATAAAGGAATATAAAACCACAATAGAAAGAAATGAAAAATGCAAAAGATGGTTGGGACTTACATAGCACAAGGGAAAAATCCTAGCATGAGTTTTACTCCCCACATTAGCCATTACCTAGTTTCTCAAGCATTTAACACTTCATCTAAAATAAAGGAATTCTTGAATGTCCCAAACCCAATGAGTGAGAAATTATTGCATCCTAAAAGGGTCTTGGAAATACACAAAGCAAACTTGGTCTCCTAAGCTATGCACCAAAGAAAGATAAATCCTTAATGGATAAGGTGCCCCAAAGGGGTGGAAAAAGCAAGCCAAGAAGTAACTAATACCTACATGATTTCTCCCTCTCTACATCATGACACTTAGGATGTTAGACCTCCATTCGCTGCTCTCATGGCTATGGCATCTTCCTTAAAGTATTTCCCTACTCCATGACCACCTTACACCTATGAATTGATGGGTATATCTAGGACATGTCACTTCCCTTGGGGGTTGGAAACACCTAATAGGGTTGTTTACCTATTCATCGTGAACACAAGTGAGTGACTTGTTTAAGATCTTGAGCTACTTAGACATTTGAATGCAAGTTTTTTGTAAAGTATTCTTGTGCCCTTAGCATTAGAGATGGTCCATTATGATGCTTTAATTATTTTATGTCCCTAATGTTGTTGATCTCACTTGATCTTGAGAGTAATGTTCAGGTGGTATCACACATGCAATAGATATGCCCCAATACTGTCCCTTTCGAGATGAGCATCGGTCCTTTAGCAACTTTTACATGATTCTACACCTCTTGATGTACCTCTAGATGTTGTAATGTTGATCTTGAGAACTTTGGCATTGGACTATTTGATGATGTGCCCAGATGGACATAGGATGCCCGCAGGCTGACCTTAATCCTATTTGATGGATGATGCCTTTTCTTGAAGCCCAAATGAGGATAGATATCACTAAGATGACTTGGGAGGGCTAGCACATCCTTGCTTGGTGCCAACATTTGCTTTAGATGGTGCTACATTACTCCTACATGCCTTGAAAGGGTGACATAGGCCTCTTTACGGATGATGTCATGGGGGAGGAGGTTTCTCTTTTGCAATCTATTCCTTGAATTCACTAATCATTGGATGCAAGTATCTTACGTGTAGCACAAGTGATCTTCAAGGATTGAAGGTTGAGGAAATTGTTGGTTAGATCAAACAACCTTCAAGAGCCAAGGAAGTCATGATCTCACCATCCTTAGGGGCAGCCAAAGACATCAAAAAGAAGGACAAGAAAAGGGGCCCAACACCTATTCTTCCCTTAAAATTTCTAAAAATTTCTTTGGGTTACTTTATGAACTGTTCATTGAAAATCTAAGCTATCTGGAGGCTATTTAGTGGCTATCCCAACAGCTACAAATAAGCCAAGCAAAGCCGGTTTAACCCACCATTTCTTGTCTTCCATAGGGTAGAGTTTCATTCATTTTTAGTATACTTGTATATTTCTTCTAATTAAATTTGGCTACTAATCTTGCGGATGCCCAAATACTTTTGGCATCTTTCACTATGTATCTTGCTGACCCCTTTTGCAGGTCACGAAAGTTGAAGAGAGAATTCGAGTGGTTGAGCTAAACGTTGGAAGCTCAAAGCACTCAAAAAAGAGGACACCTTTGGGACGGCAAGCATAAAAACTTTTGGCAGACTTGGAGGGAAGAAATTCCAGCATTTTTGGGCAGATTTGTGATGGCTCTTTACCACTGATTTTGGGCACAAAGTTGTGGCATAAATTAGGCAATTTGGGTGGGGTACTTGACACCCCACAAACATCAAACTACAAGATTTGTAACCCTCTTCAAGTGGTTTACTATAATTTTGGTACAGAAATTTAACTTTTGGATTCATCCAAGAGTGCCTTTGTAACATCGTTCCTCATTGTACTTGGTTCTTTAATTTGTTTGACTCCTCTTCAAAGAAGTCGCATTTTGTAACTTTCTCATTGTAACTCGCTAAGCATTTGGAGAAGGCATCTTGTCCTCTCAAAGGATTTCATTGGAAACCTTTCTCCAATTCCATTCTTCATCCCTCATTTTATAAGAGGGATTCTAATAAAAGTAAATTTTCATTTGGAGAAGGCATATTGTCCTCTCAAAGGATTTCATTGTAAACCTTTCTCCAATTCCATCCTTCATCCCTCATTTTATAAGAGGGATTCTAAAAAAAGTAAATTTTCATTTGGGAGATTGGGTATTTCTGTTGAAATTGGCAGCCAGGGAGAAATTTCTAGAGGAAGCCCTAATGCTCTAAACCAGAATTTGATAAAGAAATTGTCATTATTAATAGCGCAAATACATTTGGGAATAATATGAAGGCACTTATATTTAAATGATTATTTGAATTTAAATTTTCAAAAGTTTGTCGCCTAGACTTCAAGGTCGGCTTCAAAGGATTCATGTCAGCTCCCCTCAAGGGTCATGACCTTTCATGGAAACAACTATAAATTGATAACTCGAGTTCATTTGCATGGAGTAGCTCGCAAAACTCTGTGGTTCAGGTATCTAAGGTAAGCTCACACTTCTGTAGAAAACTTCAGATGGCACAAATGGTTTGTAATTTTCACAAGGGTTATGGTTTCTAGTCTTTGCATCTACTACAGGATTACACTCTCTCGCTCTGCCCACAAGACTCTCACTCTATGCCTCAGGTCTCTTGTTATGTCCTCAGGTCTTTCACTCTATGCCACAAGGCACTAGCACCTATGCTACAGGACTATCTCGCATGTGTTATCGTGGTTCGATGAATGGCATTGTCTTCACATCACCTATTTAACATGTTTCACATTGTCTCGCATCTCTTCAATCTCGCATTGTGTGTGTTATGTATGGCATCAGTCTATTAGTTCTTTGCGATATGAATGGCATCACTACATCGTTATATGGCAAGATATGTATGGCATCGTTACACAGTTATATGGCATGGCATCGTCACACAGTTATAGGGCATGATATGCATGGCATCATTGCTCAATTTGTATGGCATGTTCCTCTGTGATTATGTATTGAATTTCTCAGCATTATATTTTGGTGCCTCTTCGCTAATATAGTGGATTCCTCAGCGTTACATCTTGGCGTCCCTTCGGTTATATTATATATTATATATATATATATATATATATAACCAATGTGAAACACAGAGAATGCCAATATATATCTATCACATTGGTTGGCATCTTTGTGATCTTGTTGGCATTGCAATAACATATGTATGTGGTTCTTTGGCACAAAAGTCTTGTTAAAATGCTCTCGACATAGCATATGGTTATGATCTCGACACAACGGTATAACTATGGACTTGGCACAGTTGTATATGTATGATCCCTGCATAATATGGTAATTGATACAAGTATGTATGGTAATTGGCATGCAGTATGCAACATCATATCAGTGATATGACATCATAGGCAGAGCGGTATTGGAAAAATGAATATGTATAGGTATGGAATTGTTTGCAAAACATGACATTTACATATGTATTTGCATGATCATATGTTGTAGTGTACGGCATTAGTGGCATCACTTTATGTACCCTTGAGATATGTGCAAAGGCCTTGTCACCAATAACCTTGAAGTGAAACTCTAATACCTGTATATGTAAAGGCCCTACTATCATGACTTTGATTTTGAGCAGTGGGTAGTAACATTTTTGTTGACGAAATCTAATACAAGAAGAAGAATTGATAGCAGGTTTTCCCCCTAGTGGAGTTTTGCCTTGGTCTCCGACCAAATTCTGGAGTCTCTATTTATGCATCCTTTTCTTTTGTTGTTCCTTTATGTTCTGCTACATTTTGAACGTTGTTGTTTTTTCTACATAATTTCTAATGATGTTGTGGGGTGAATAATGATGTAATGCAATTATCTAAAGCAAAGAACAATATAGCCCTCAAAAAAATTAACATGGTATTAGAGGCAGGCTAGAAGAAAAGTCATTGAGATCACCCCCTTGAAGATATCAACGATGGAAGAGGTGAAGACATTGGAGACCTAAAAGAATGCTAGGGTTTGAAGGAAACCCTGGGAAACCTTGTTCTAGCAAAAGAAATTAGGGTTTGGTGAATAACATGAGGTTAGGGTATGCAGGAAACCCCTGAAGTACATTTGAAAGAAGGGCCTGGTTATACAATCTTGAAACCCTAGCATGATCAATGAAAAGTTGTTCCAGCACCTGTGACAAATTTAGTGTAACCCTAGATAGGCCAATCTCACTTCGGGAGATAGTATGTTACATTGATCATTGGACTTAGCTATCAAAATTGGTTATTGACTGTTGAGGCATCTCCTTTTCTTATGATAGCTTTGATGACCTGTGGTACCTCATGATGAAGAAGGAAAGGACCTAGGATAGAGATTTTATTGACACATCTCTTTTGAAAACAACATTTGACATATGGATGATGGTCTGTAATGACTCTTGGAGGCAGGACCAAGAAGGAGTCAATCACCTCCTTCAATCCTCATTAAAGATAAGTACCTTCTAGATTTATGTTATTTTTTTATGACCTTGCTCTTGTTTGGATTTATCGTTTTAATTATTGCTTATCCTTCCTACATGAATATTTGAGTATTTGACCACTTATAACTTCTTAATAAAGATGTGGTAAGTAAATCCTTTTTTTGAGGATCATTTGGATACTAAATAGTGCAGGAAAAGAGAGCTAGTGCAAGAATAAAGTTAGTGCAGGAGAGAGGAATCTTGTGCAAGGAAAGGAACCTGATGCAAATCTATTCTGGGAGCTAGTGAAAAGTATTATGCGCATACGTGACATGACAAAATGTATATGATACAAATTGCTAAGGTATCTGAATATTACAAGGTATGTATAGTATATTGTTTCAGTGTTATGATTATGTTGCAATGATGGATGGCAAGTTAAGCCATGAGGTATGACAAGAATATCACCCTCAAGTAATAACTTGATTCAAGCATGCCAATCACATACATATGAGAGTAAGTTTGATTCCATGTACTTGTGATATACTAGTACATTTTATAGTAACATTTAATTTGATCTCTTTGATATTTGGCAAGCATATGACCAAACAACATCCATCATGGGATCTTGATGGATATTCAGATTTTGTCTAAGATAAAGCAAGGCTAGAAACATTGATTTTTGATATACGGTAACTTGATACTTATGAGTATGGTAACCCTAAAAGCAGTAGTGCAGTTGTAAGTGACTATCTCCTAGTTGATCTTGACAAGGCTATGATAGTTTTAATTCCTAAGATGACTTAACAACATATTAAATTTGATCATGTCACAAAAATGGAGACCTTGACTTGACGATGTTAGGACTCTAATGAAAATGGTTGTATAGCATGTGTGATATTTTATGACACTAACCCTTGATGAATGATTGATGACATATACATATATGACAGGGAAGCCAAATTGAATAGTTGTTTATGACTTGTCATGACATATATATACATATATAATATATATATATAATTATATATATATATATATAGATATAGTTTGACTCCATAATCTGATATGTGTCAGTCTTGTATGAACAAATGTGGCTATGAAGAAACAATGATCTTGTTGCATGATAGTAACACGATGGAGAAGGTTGAAGTCTCTTTGATTGATGATGACTAAAGAGGCTTCCCATTCAGAGGGAGAGACCCTTGATGAGATCCCAACACCTAGTATTATTGATGATGGATGTATAGAAGACCCATGATTTCAAAATGAAACAAGTCTTCTGGACATGGATTGATGAACATCCGATATTGTTGAAGGTATGTCTTTGTTAATTAATTTTATATGCTAACAGTTCATTGTTGACAGGACTAGTTTACCCAAGCAGTTTCAAGATCCACTTCCCGTATAGAAGTGTAGTAAAGGACCTCCTTGTTAGAAGAAGTATATAGTCACAAACAAGGCATGTTGGATTGCATTGATGGAATATTGTTTCAAGATTTGGTGGATACCATGATGAGCAATCAGACAGATGGATCCTTGCGTTGCGAGCATGCACCCCGAGTCAGATAGAGTCTGGACATATATAGCTAGTACAAAGACATCTTCATGAATTGAGATTACGTTGTTGTATGAGACAAGATTAGGCTTCTGGTTGTTGCCTCCTTATGTGAGAGGGAGAAAGGATGAAAATGATATTCTTTTATTTATGACATGTATTTTATCTAACATAATATTTGATTTGAAGTCCTGCATAAGCAAGAAAATAAAGGATTGCTACTCAAAAGTACTGCATAAGGCAGTGTGGTTGAACTCCTCAGTGAGTAATTTGAGGCAGTACTGGATATGAGCACTTTTATATGTTGCAGTGATGCCTCATCTGATCTTAAGAGAGCTGCTTCGTTTGATGGATATGACCCTCTCAGGTAAGGGTCTCAGTTGATCAAGAACATTAAGCATGCTCGTCCCCCTGTTGAGCTCCCAGGGTGAGGAATGGAGCAGTAAAGGCTGCTAGCGTTGAGGGAACTCGTGGACAATAGGTGTGTCTGATCCTTATCATATGGTAAGTGTTTATCTCCCTTATTGTTATTCTAGGGCATGTCTGATCCTTGCCTCACGGTGAGTGTGTATCTCCCCCTACCGAGTATACCCTAGTATGCATCCTACCCACAAGTTGGGCTTGTCAAGATTGCCTCCCCATCTGGCCAATGGGTTGAGATAAGACTTGGGCGTGTTTGATCCTTGCCTATGGCAACTGTGTATCTCCCCCAAGTGCCTTGGGTTGTGTCTGATCCTTACCACTCATGGTAAGTGTGTATCTCCTCCCAAGGAGATGGATGCAGGTGTTCTACCACTGACTCTTGAGGGTCATGTTGGGAAGATCAACAAACAATAGGATAGTTGTGATCCTTGCCTCTCGGTGAGTTGTATCTTGCCTATTGTCCTTGGATAAAGCATGGTAGCTTTAGCTCCCCTATGATGTCAGATTCTTCTTCTTTGATTCAAGAATGTTCAATAGACGAAGATGAGCATAGATGAGCCGAGATAAGATATGACTTGATGATGATGATGATTGAGCTGATAGGGTGGTAGCTAAAGCTCCCCTATGATTCTTCTTCTTCTTCTTCTTTAGATTGATATTGTTCAGTTGATGATCAAAAGGACGAGATGTGATGAGATGGATATTTATAGCTGAGATGGAGGTCATGTGATTTAACCTAGAGTCTAATAGGGTTTGGAGGATTGATCTCCCCTACCAATGATTATGGATTATTCTTCTTCTATGTGATGAGATGAGATGAGATGTGATGATGATGCAGCTGCCTCCTTTCTTATATTGAGACATGTCATTCGAGAAAAGACTTATGATGCAATTAGAATTCCTCCCTAGCTGAGAGGGAGTGATGAAATTGAGAACTAGGGAGAAATTCTTAGAGGAAGCCCTAATACTCTAAACTAGAATTTGATAAAGAAATTATCATTATTAATGGCACAAATACATTGGAGAAAAATATGAAGGCACTTCTATTTAAATGATTATTCGAATTTAAATTTTCAAAAGTTACCTGCCTAGACTTCAAGGTCGGCTTCAAAGGATTCATGTTGGCTCCGCTCAAGGGTCGTGAGTCAGGTGACCTTTCATTGAAACAACTATAAATTGATGACTCGAGTTCATTCGCATGGAGTAACTCACAAGACTCTATGGTTTTCATATCTAAGGCAAGCTCACACTTCAGTAGGAAACTTTGGATGGCACAAATGGTCAGTGGTTTTGATAAGGGTTATGGTTTTTGGTCTTCGCATCTACTACAGGATTACACTCTCTCGCTCTACCCATAGGACTCTCACTCTATGCCTCAGGTCTCTCGCTCTATGCCACAGGTCACCTGCACCTATGCTACAGGACTGTCTCACATGTGATACTATGGCTCGATGAATGACATTGTTTTCGCATCACCTATTTAACATGTTTCGCATTATCTCACCTCTTTAGTCTCAAATTGTATGCATTATGCATGGCATCACCATATTAGTTCTCTGCGATATGTATGGCATCATTACATGATTATATGGCATGATATGTATGGCATCATTACATGATTATATGGCATGATATGTATGGCATTGTTACATAGTTATATGGCATGACATCGTCCCACAGTCATAGGGCATGATATTCATGGCATCATTATTCAGTTTGTATGGCATGTTTCTCTACAATTATATATTGAATTTCTCAATGTTATATCTTGTGCCTCTGCACTAATATAGTGGATTCCTCAGTGTTACATCTTGGCGTCCCTTCAGTTTATATATATATATAGATATATTGGAATTCTCTGCGTTTCACATTCACTAGCATCTTTGCGATCTTGTTGGCATCTCAATAACATATGTATGTGGTTCTTTGGCACAATAGTCTTGGTAAAATTATCTCAGCATAGAGTATGGTTATGATCTCGGCACAACAGTATAACTATGGAATTGGCACTACTGTATATTTATGATCCCTGCACAATATGTATGGTAATTGATACATATGTATGGTAATTGGTATGCAGTATGCAACATCATATCAATCATATGGCATTATAGATAGAGTTGTATTGGCAACATGAATATGTATAGGCATGGCATTGTTTGCAAAACATATGACATTGTACATATGTACTGGTATGATCATATGTTGCAGTGTAGAGCATTAGTGGCATCACTTTATGTACCATTGAGATATGTGCAGAGACCTTGTGACTAGTAACCTTGAAGTGAAGCCCTAATACTTGTATATGTAAAGGCCCTATTTTCATGAATTTGATTCTAAGTAGCGGGTAGTAACATTGTTGGTGATGTATCTCTCTATAATTGTAGTTTGTATCTGTTGACGGTGCTGGACCCACCAACATATAAGGGGATCTCCCCGGTAAGAAGTCCCAATTAGACCTCAGATCGTTTGGTGTAGGAGTCCCAGCAATGGGTCGTATAGCAATGCCTTGACCGCGATTTCGCACAGAGACACGTAAGATAACTCTGTTGGTAGCAAGGGTGTGATAGCTGCAGTGAGTCAAGGAAGGTGCATGAGAGGTTCTAACACATGTTGGTTGAGATGAGTGCGCCCCTTAGCAACCTGTAACAATACTCGGATGGGAAGGGAACACAAGAGCGAAGATGCATCACAAGCTGGAAAGCAAGTCCGCTGGGAATCCAAACTAATGGTTAAACCAATCAACACATTTCAGAAAGATTAATACATGCTCATACAGAATAGTCCATACATGCGTGCGTAAGAAAGCAAATACATATGCCATTTAGAGTAAACAAGACAGTTGGAATATAATACAACGTATGCATGAAACGTGTTGGCTCTTATTATATAAAGAAGTGTAAGTTCCATTCATACAATACATCCATGTAAACCTGCTAGCCCCAATAGTGGAACGTTACAACCACATCCGCCTGCTCCTCCAAAGAGATGAACTAGCTCTGTGTAGTGGAGAAACCAAGGCGTGTTACAATAATGTCCAAGCTCTCTCCAAGATAGTCTTATTGGAAGCTTGGCCGACCAAAAGCCTATACAATGAGTTATGAGGTTCTATTTATAGCAAAGGGTGGGGTGACCCTTGACATTTCCTTTTGTGACCGTTCATCTACCCTCATGACTCTTCGTCTACTCTATGACTGTTACATCCAACTATCGACTCTTGACTTACACTTGACATGATGTTACATTACAATGCACATGTTCCCATGTGGGACCAAATGGCTTGAGCAAGCCATGCAAGGCATCACTAACACTCGGTCCATTGTGATGAGACCAACTCTTTGACATGCTTGTGATGATGAAGGTGGTGAGCTAATGCCAAGCTTGGTCGTCCGTGATGGAGTGCATGCACGAAATGGAGACATCTTGTTGAAGCGAACTCTTGCCTCTGCTGCAACCGGTGCATTGGTTCGGCTCCTTCATCCAACTCGTCTGCTAACATGCACATGGTCTTCTTGGGTGCGAATGAATTGACAACACATTGATGCATAGTGTTCGTGTTGATCTTCAAGTGTGTGTCGGTGGTCATGCACATCAACTTGCCGAAGTGCATCTTCAGCTCCCGTTGGACTTGCTTCTTGTCTTCGCATTGGTGAGTGTGTTGAAGGGGCTGGATCGCATGTGTGCGTACAATGACATGCATGTTGCTGAATCCCTTGCATGCAATCAACAAAACTGCTCACCGTGTTTGCTCCGTGCCAGCAAGTGGGAAAGATCTATAACTTGTACGGGCGCGGGCGCAGTTTCATCAATGAGTGCATGTTGCGCCCACTGTTGTTCCTATTCTTGCTGCAACTCATTCGTCTGTCTGTGCAACTTCATGTTCTTCCTTGAGTTGCTACTTCAGCACATGCAGCTTCTTCTTTGTTCCATTCTCTGTCTTCGCGCAATCTTCATGTCATGTTGTCACCTCATAACCTGAGTCTCCAAAGTCGCTTTCATCATCAGTGGATCTGCTTGAGCTTGCAACTTTGTTCCGCCTTTGTGTTTTTAACACACTTCCTCTTGCATTCGTTGCATTCGGTATGCTGCCGTCAGATGTTGCTCATGATGTTGCTCGTTGTGATGTTGCTACTATCATATCTTGATGTCCTTGTCTACGAACAACTTGATATCTTTGTGAGTAGGCAAGCTCATAGACATTTAATCGACTGCATCTCCAGGTGTGCTCTGAACGATGCCTTCGACTCTGCTCTCTTGGAAACCATTGTACCTACACTGCTGAGAGGCAGATGAACACCTGCAATATCTGGAGACATGGCAACACTCATGGCAAGCAATCTGTTATTTGAAAACCAAAATGAACTTGAGAACTGACTTGCAACATACCGGTGTGACTAATCATGAAGGTTGTGCAATTTCAACCGGGAGGTCGGGAGATTGACTGCCAAGACTGCACAAGGCACAGTCTGGGCTACTAGGAGACTGAATGACTGCTAGAACTGCGCAATGCACAATCCAGTCTGGCTATTGACTGCTAAAATTGCGCAATGCACAGTCTCAATTAGCAATGGCTACAGGCTCAGTGACTGCATTGCGCAATTTCCTAGGCCAACAGTCACTGTCCTTCAGAAATGCGCAAAACAGTGCTAGAGGACAGTCACTGAGCAGAAGTGCACATTTCCTGAGAGGAAGACAGAGCCTTCCCTCTCAGGATTGCGCGATGTTGTCTTGATGAGGCTCTTGGTGAGCCAGAGTCCAAGCCAAGGTTGGCCAGACTACCTGACGGGCAACTGAAAGCAAATATGGAAGTGAATGCATGGCGACACTAAGTGAAAATAGATGTGATTGATCATGCATGCAAACATTGAATGAAAGATTCAGTAAACATATCAACATGCATGTGGGTGAAGTGAGTCGGCGAATCGGCGACCGTTCGTGAAAAATGGTTTCATGCATGCAACAGTAGTGAGATAGCAATGAAAATTGAAACGGTGCTAGTACAAGCTAGTATGTATCAAAATAACAGCAAGCGCTCACTGAAATCAAGTAGAAAACGTTCATACGAAGCGAAATAAAAAAGCACCAAAAATGCAACATAAGACATGGAAAGCAGGCTTACCCCAAAACAGTTGAGTTGAATGTGCCGACAGCTCCTAGATGCAATGTGGGATGTCAGAGCTGCAAGGTTGATGTGAGCAATGAGCTCTGCAGCTTCTGTTGATGAGTTTTGATAACATCGAGGTTGTGACGTGCATGCCACGAATCTAGGGGAAGCGACACTTGGTGGGAGGTTTCTAAAATGATCCTTGCATGTAACCTCCAACTACTAAAAATAGATCCCTAAAACAAGGGATTCCCTTGCATGCTGCCTTGGGAGAAACAACCCATGCATGCAAGTCAGTGTTGCTCGGTCCCGGAGGGAACCCATCAACTCAGCTGCACATGCAAGAGGCTGTTACACTACTGGGAGAAAATGCGCATTTCTGGCTGGGTGTTGGGCTGGCTGCCCAGGAGATTTGCGCAAATTTTTGGGCGGAGCAGTTGACTGCTGCCCAGATTTGCACAAATTCTGGGCTGAGCAGCCCTGTTGGGGAAAATTACGCAATTTTCCCTGTGAGTGGTGACTGCCAAAATTGCACAATTTTGGAGCCCAGCAGGTTGCCAGTCAGGATTGCGCAATTTTTGGAGGGAAGGCTGGTTGCCCTCCAAAATTGCACAATTTCTTGGGGAAGTTGCTCAGCGTGCAACTGGACCAAGTCCGGGTGGTCAGCCTGTGAGGGGAATGCATCGAGTTGTGATCGACAGGCTACCTTTGTGCAAGCAAAACACTGAAGCTTGTGATCTTGATGAAGCAAGGTAAGCTGCTGTGAAGGTTGGAAGGGAGGCTCCAAAATGAAGCTAAGGCAAAATTTTGGAAAGTGGTTGTAGTCGCTACAACACTTGGCGACACACTGGTAGAACTCCAACTCTCTGAATGGACCTTGTTCGTGGAAAGCAAGTCTAACACCTTTGGAAGTATTGTTCAGTTCTCAACTCATCTTGGTTTCACACTAGCTTGATTGTAAGATGTAGCATCTGCCAAGCTCTTGGTCGATTGACACACATTCCATGCCAAGGAAACACAGTTGTTTCGATTGGGGTTGAGAGGTATATTGGTGCACAGGCAATATAGTCGTTGGATTCTTAGTTTGATCTCTGGTGTTGCTCCGCTACCAGCAAACCTGGACAATACCCTGACGGAGTCACATAGGAACACAAGCATGGCTCCGCTACCAGTGAGCCTAGTCAGTTCCCTGGCGGAGTTACTTGCATCACCTCTCTGTGCAGGAAGCCTTTCTCTTCTTTCGCCTTATTCATTTTCATTTTTTTTCAAACTTTTTCACTTTTTCATTTTTTCATTTTTCATTTTCGTAATTGTGCATAGCACTTATTCATTTCAGAGGCAGAAGAGGTATCCCGAATTATTGAGAGCAGAAGAGGTTGTTCCAGCAAAAAAGTAGTTTATTATATCTCTGACGTGCCTGTTCAGGTTTTCCCCCTCACCTTACTCAACTTGAGTGAGCTGACAAGGGTTAACCCAAAAACAACCAACTAGAGAAGGTGACACAAGTTAGCACGCAAGCGTTGTGTTTTCACCAAGGTTCACTTTGAACAGTATGTATTTTCCTTCGACGTATCATGGACTAAAAGTAACAAGTTCTTCATACAGAGGCAGGATGACAGATAACCAAGTAGTGATAGCAACACAAGGCCTCTTGTACTTTATCCGGCTTGCTTCAAGAGTCATACATGGTTTCATGCAAAACTAACCTAAGAACGAAACAAGCGAACTAACAAACAACAAAGCAAAGCAAGAGCAGAGACAAAAGGGAAAGCAAAGCAAGTAAGCAAACAAGCATGCAAGCAAACAACTCAAAAGAAAACACTACTCCTACTCCTAAACTAACAGTGCATGGGTCATCTAAAGTGAAGTGATACTTCCAATGCAGCCACCCGCACATTGGTTGACCCATGTTGGTGAAGGCATGGTTTGCGAACAAGACAGCTATGCGAATCAGCAAACAAGTAAGATGTAACAGTGACGACAAACACACTCCAAGCTTACAAGCAACCACAGAACAAAGATGAGTGAGAGCGCATGACATGCATTATGTGGAGCTGCCATGGTACTGTGCTACACTGCGTGTAGATGATGAGTGTATGCATTCTCTTGACTGTGACATGCAAGCAAAATTGAGAAAGGTAGACCACTTGTGTTTTGCATGTGTGCTTATTGTGTAATATTCCTCTAATGCATGAGCGATGGGATCGTGTAGTTCAAGTGGAGGAAGCGAAATCTAGGTACTTGATTGATCTTCAATCCCAAGCAGAGAGTGATGAGGAGCCTTGAGTGTTTCAACAATTTCCTGACCGGAAGTTAAAACAACCTCAAGACAGCGAGGGCCTGACATAACCATCAGCTTGGGCTAAAGTGCCTCGACAGTCTCGGGGGTTTCGACTTCGTTGACAAATAGATCATTGTAGACCAGTGTCTCGGATAGATTAACAACGGTTGAATCAGTATCGTGATCAGATGAGGAAGTCAATAGATCACGATAACCAAGATCAGAAAATTCGGGATGTTTGTCGACATCCTCATGATTTGATGAATCGGGCAAAGGGTAGATAAGAAGCAAAGATCACCCTCTGTGTTTTCAAGAAAATGACAAATTGAACAGATTTTCTGAAGAAGGTGTGTCATCTCCGCACTGTAATGAAAGATTGACATCCGAGATGTCCTGTGAATGATCGGAAGTAGAAACATCCGGAAATGGGTTTTCACAGGGGAAATCAACAATGGCAGAATCACAAGGGATATCAGCATGAAGCGAATGAGGCGCGGCTGGAAGGGAGTCATCCTTCACCGTGGGCTCTTCTTTAGATTCCCACACACACTCATCATGAATGATGGCATAGGTTGGCTGCATAACACCAACTCTATCGACAGCTTGATCCTCGTTCACAACAGGTGAGGAGTCCGGAATGGAAGAACACAAGATAGTACAATCTAGAGGATCAACAGAATACGAGGACGGAGGTCGAAGTAACGAGTCCACGTGACAACCAACAGGCTTGCAAGCCAAATTTGCGCAAATATCAAGAGCAGGTGGGGGGGGGAGGATGTGACAGTTCAACAGAGGTGTGAGCATGATCTCCCACATCACTTTGCGGTGGTGGAGCTATTTGATGAGGCGAAGGCGGACAGTCACTTGTGACAGTGACTGTGCCTGCTTGTGATTGCGTAGCTCCATCACCGAAGTGTGTTGAGCGGGGTTCGGATATGTGAAGAAGATACTCAAATCTTCCATAAAGAAATTCCCAATCAATTTCATCTTTAGGGAATCAATATGCAATATTACAAAAGTGTGTAAAACTGATCAACGGATTCATCGGGTGCTTTTCAAGCGCTTTCCAGTTAAAGTGATTGAAAGCACGGTCTATCTCTGCAACCAGATGAGCAAGAGAATGAATAGATTTTTCGAGCAACATGGCACACTAGTGCATGGGTTTCCCTCGAAGCCTGTAGACGAACAACGCGAAACTCATGTATTCTTCAAAGAATCCATGTCTTTTGCATGAGCCTACAACGCCGACCGCGTGCCTAACCAAGGCTACGTAGCCTCCACCATCAAATGTTTTATGAGACAAGTTATCCGAGAGCTTTTCCAAGATGATGAAAATCGTTTCCATAAGACATGCATTCTAGAAGAGCAACTCGGTAGTTAGTCATAAAAGATGTGTAGAGATTCAAAAAAGATGTGAGGACTCAGCTTGTCATCTGGCCCTCCTTCGAGTGCCAAAATGTTGACGGTGTTGGACCCACCAACATGTAAGGGGATCTCCCTAGTAAGAAGTCCCAATTAGACCTCAGACCGTTTGGTGTAGGAGTCCCAGCAGTGGGTCGTATAGCAATGCCTTGACTGCGATTTCGCACAGAGGCAAGTAAGATAACTCTATTGGTAGCAAGGGTGTGACAGCTGCAGTGAGTCAAGGAAGGTGCATGAGAGGTTCTAACACATGGGTTGAGATGAGTGCGCCCCTTGGCAACATGTAACAGTACTCAGATGGGAAGGGAACACATGAGTGAAGATGCATCACAAACTGGAAAGCAAGTCAGCTGGCAATCCAAAGTGATGGTTAAACCAATCAACACATTTCAGAAAGATTCATACATGCTCATACAGAACAATCCATACATGTGTGTGTAAGAAAGCAAATACATATGCCATTTAAAGTAAACAAGACAGTTGGAATACAATACAACATATGCATGAAACGTGTTGGCTCTTATTATATAAAGAAGTGTAAGTTCCAGTCATACAATACATCCATGTAAACCTGCTAGCCCCAATAGTGGAACATTACAGCCACATCCTCCAAAGAGATGAACTAGCTCCATGCAGTGGAGAAGCCAAGGCGCGTTACAATACTTTCAAAGCTCTCTCCAAGATAGTCTTATCGAAAGCTTGGCCGACCAAAAGCCTATACAATGATTTATGAGGTTCTATTCATAGCAAAGGGCGGGGTGACCTTTGACATTCCCCTTTGTGACCGTTCATCTACCCTCATGACTCGTCGTCTACTCTATGACTGTTACATCCAACTATCGACTTACACTTGACATGATGTTACATTACAATGCACATGTTCCCATGTGGGACCAAATGGCTTGAGCAAGCCATGCAAGACATCACTGACACTCAGTCCATTGTGATGAGACCAACTCTTTGACATGCTTGTGGTGGTGAAGGTGGTGAGTTAATGCCAAGCTTGGTCGTCCGTGATGGAGTGCATGCACCCCATGGTGACATCTTGCTAAAGCGAACTCTTGCCTCTGTTGGAACCAGTGCATTGGTTCGGCTCCTTCATCCAACTCGTCTACTAACATGCACATGGTCTTCTTGGGTGCGACTGAACCGGCAACACACCGATGCATAGTGTTCGTGCGAATCTTCAAGTGTGTGTTGGTGGTCATGTGCATCAACTTGCTGAAGTACATATTCAGCTCCCGTTGGACTTGTTTCTTGTCTTCACCTTGGTGAGCGTGCTGAAGGGTTTGGATCACATGTGTACGCACAATGACATGCATGTTGTTGAATCCCTTGCATGCGATCAACAACACTGCTCACCATGTCTGGTCCGTGCCAGCTGCTCGGATAGATCTATAACTTGTACGGGTGCAGTTTCATCCGTGAGTGCATGTTGCGTCCACTACTGTTCCTGTTCCTGTTCCTGCTGCAACTCATTCATCTGTCTGTGCAGCTTCATGTTCTTCCTTGAGTTGCTGCTTCAGCACATGCAACTCCTTCTTTGTTTCATTCTCCGTCTTTGCGTGATCTTCATGTCGCGTCGTCACTTCATAGCTTAGTTTCCAAATTTTCTTTCATCATTAGTGGACCTTCTTGAGCTTGCAACTTTGTTCCGCCTCTGTGTTCTCAACAACCTTCCTCTTGCATTCGTTGCATTCGGTATGCTGCCGTGAGCCGTTGTTCATGATGTTGCTCGTTGTGATGTTGTTGTTGTCATATCTTGATGTCCTTGTCTACGAACAACTTGATATCTTCGTGAGTAGGCAAGCTCATAGACATTTGATCGACTGCATCTCCAGGTGTGCTCTGAACGATGTTTTCGACTCTGCTCTCTTGGAAACCATTGTACCTGCACTGCTGAGAGGCAGATGAACACCTGCAATACCTGGAGACATGGCAACACTCATGGCAAGCAATCTGTCAGTCGAAAACCAAAATGAACTTGAGAACTGACTTGCAACATACTTGTGTAACTGATCATGAAGGTTGCGTAATTTCGGCCAGGAGGTCGGGAGACTGACTGCCAAGACTACGCAAGGCACAGTGTGGGCTACTCGGAGACTGACTAACTACTGGAACTGTGAAACGCACAGTCTAGTTTGGTTGCTGACTGCTGGAATTGCGCAATGCACAATCTCAGCTGGCAATGGCTACAGGGTCAATGACTGTGTTGCGCAATTTTCTGGGCTAGCGGTCACCGTCCTTCAGAAATTCGCAAAACAGTCCTAGAGGATAGTGACTAGGTAGAAATGCGCATTTCCTAAGAGGAAGACAGAGCCTTCCCTCTTAGGTTGTGCAATGAGGCAGAGTCTGGGCCAAGGTTGGCCAGACTCGCCGATGAGCAATTGAAAGCAAATATGGAAGTGAATGCATGGCGACACTAAGTGAAAACAAAAGTGATTGATCATGCATGCAAATATTGAATGAAATATTCAGTAAACAGATCAACATGCATGTGGGTGAAGCGAGTTGCCAAATCGATGATCGTTCGTGAAAATCAGTTTCATGCATGAGACAGCAGTGAGATAGCAACGAAAACTGAAACAGTGCTAGTACAAGCTAATATGTATCAAAACGACAGCAAGCGCTCACTGAAATCAAGCAGACAACGTTCATATGAAGCGAAACACAAAAAGCGCCAGAAATGCAACATAAGACATGGAAAGCGGGTTTACCCCAAAACAATTGAGTTGAATGTGCCGACAACTCCTAGATGCGATGTGGGATGTGAGAGCTGCAAGGTTGATGTGAGGAATGAGCTCTGCAGCGTCCGGTTGATGAGTTTTGATAACATCGAGGTTGTGACACGCATACCACAAATCTAGGGGAAGCGACACTTGGTGGAAGGTTTCTGAAATGATCCTTGCATGTAACCTCCAACTGCTAAAAATAGATCCCTAAAACAAGGGATATCTTTGCATGCTCCCTTGGGAGAAAAAGCCCATGCATGCAAGTCAGTTTTGCTCGGTCCCGAAGGGAACTGGTCACCTCAGCTACACATGCAAGAGGTTGTTCGACTACTGGGAGAAAATGCGCCATTCTGGGTGGGAGCTAGGCTCGCTGCCCAAGAGATTTGCATAAATTTCTGGGCAGAGCAACTGACTACTACCCAGATTTGCACAAATTTTGGGTTGAGCAACCCTGGTGGGGAAAATTGCGCAATTTTCACTGTGAGTGTTGACTGCCAGAATTGCACAATTTTGGAGCCGAGCACGCTACCAGTCAGGATTGCACAATTTATGGAGGGAAGACTGGTTTCTCTCCAGAAGTGCGCAATTTCTTGGGGGAGCTTCTCAACCTGCAGCTGGACCAAGTCTGAGTGATCAGCCTGTGAGGGGAATGCATCGAGCTGTGATCGACAGACTGCCTTTGTGCAAGAAAAACACTGACGCTTGTGATCTTGATGAAGCAAGGCAAGTTGCTGTGAAGGTTGGTAGGGAGGCTCCAAAATGAAGCTAAGGCAAAATTTTGGAGGGTGGTTGTAGCCACTACAACAGTATCTCAGCTGAACAATTGATGAAATCTAATAGAAGTATAAGAATTGATTGCGGGTTATCCCCTTTGTGGGGTTTTTCCCTGGTCTCTGACCAAATTCTAGTGTCTCTATTTGTGCATGTTTTTCTTCTATTGTTCCTTTATGTTTTGTTGCATTTCAAATGTTATTGTTCTTTCTACATAATTGCTAATGATGTTGTGGAGTGAATAATGATGTAATGCAATTGTCTAAGGCAAAGAACAATATAGCTCATAGAAAAATTAACAAAATATTCCCCTTGGCATCCCCTTTTCCCCATTTGGAGAAGGTGCCTTTGTGTGTTGCTTGAGTGTCTCATTCTATTAGGGTCCGACCCTAATCCCTTTATTAATGTAATAAGCCCAAGAGGGCCTGTAAGAGTCATGATTAGCTAGTTTAATAAATAAATCACATAAGCATTGTAAGTGGTTGACATGCATTATAAAAAAAGGGACCACAATTAGTTATAACGGGCCATAGCTAATAAATAAATTGGTTAACCCGCATTATGCAAGGGACCATGGGTAGTTAGGGTTTTGGGTCTCAGGAAACTATGTATTATCAAAGATAGTGAGGGAAGTCTTGTCTTGTGTTGTGTAATTGAGCTCCGCTCTATTAGAGGTTGCCCCCTCGAAGAGGCAAGTGAACAGTATTGTTACATGTGCCCTAAAATTTAATGCAAATTTATGAAACACTTGTAATCTTGGCTCGTTGCATATGCTATTCATCTTGGCAAGGAGAACGAATTTTCCTAGGGGTAGGTTGTGCACCTTTTACCTTGAAACTCCATAAAATTTTGCATATCGAAGTGTAAAATTCTAAGGTTGCTATGTAAGTGCATCCATTAGTAGCGAAGTTGCTTCTTTAGGCCTCCTTGAAGAGTGAAGTTCCCGAATCTTGATCATTTTGACTCCAATCTTCCCAATAGCCAGGCACTGGTCCTAGATCCTTGGTATTCACATTAACTTAACAAAATATCATTCTTTCACCTCTTTTCTTCGTCCCTTAAGGATAAGGAAAAATTCTAAGGTTTGGTGCGAAATTTTAGGGAGGAGGAATTTTAGGATTTCGTCCAAACAAGTTTCTTCATTTATGCCTCCTCTAGGCATCCTCCAGTTTTGAACGAATTTCGACAGTGGAATTTCAAATAAATTGATTCCCTAGCTATCACACCAAGAGGGAGCCCTTGAAGTTGCTTTGAATTGGGGATTTCTTGAAGGTTTGTACTTTGTAGTTCATCATTCAAAATCTTTTCTCTTAACTATAAGTGATCATTGGATGAGCCTTTACCATGGTATATCTCTCAACCCTTGGTCTCTTATAGTATTTCTCTCAAGGGTTTTTTCGTGGAAAGTCACCCTAGTTTCTCTCAACTCACACTTTAATTGAATCTTTCCATTGAATGAGCCATCCTTGCCTCACTTTGAACCCTAGTATAAACACATCAATCACAAGTGAGGGATTTTGGAAGTTTTGATCTTAGGCATTCATCATTTTTTAATATTCCTAAGCCTGAGATCCTCCTTCCCTCAAGCCTTTCTTGGAGAGCCCTTCTTTAGATTCTAAAACAAGCAACCTATTATCTGAGCCTTTCTTGTGGATGGGCTTTGGAAATCACATTGTATATTGTTATTAACCTCATCATTCTAGTGATTTCCACCATACCGGGACTCCTCCAATCGGTGGAAGTCTGTAAAAAGCAGGGGACATCGACTGAGGTGATAGTGGTTCCTTGTCCCATTGTTGCCACTTGATCTAGTAGTAGTCCCTTAGGAACCCCTCCTAGGACCCTTGCTAAATTGAGAGGTAATAGGCTCGATCCTAACCCCTTTATTAATGTAATAAGCCCAAAGGGCCCTATAAGAGTCATGAGTAGTTACTTTAAGAAATACAGCTTGTAAGCATTGGAAGTGGTTGACCCACATTATAAAAAAGGGATTGTTACCGCTCAATTTAGCAGGGGTCCTAAGAGGGGTTCCAAAGGGACTACTACTAAACCAAGTGGCAACACAAGACAATGACCCACTGTCATCTCAGTCGATGTCCCCTGCTCTTTACGGACTTTCACTGATGGGAGGAGTCCCGGTATGGTGGAAATCACTAACATGATGAGGTCAATAACAATGTACAATGTGATTTCAAAATCCCATTCACATGAGAGGCTCAGTTAATAGGTTACTTGTTTTAGAAGCAAAAGAAGGGCTCTCTAAGAAAGGCTTGAGGGAAGGCGGCCTAGACCTAAGTGAAAGGATATTCGATGGAAGAATTATGCCTAGATCAAGGTTTCCTGGGAAGGGAGGAGGACCTCTCTTTAGTTTTTGTGAAATATAGATCCTACAAAGGCTGGGACCACAAGAGAGAGACTGGGGGGATCCTTGCGAGGCCTGGGGTTTGGGGTGATCATCAACAAAATGACTAGGTCAAGCAAGGATTTAGAAGGAATGGTCAAAGAAATGTGAAATTCCAATGAGTTTTCAAGAATAAATGACCCTAGAAATGCCTCTAACCAATGAAGGTGAAGAATAAAAACAGTTTTGGAGCTAGGACTCGAGATTTCTCTCAAACTAGCCATGGAAATTGCTTGAAACTTTGACAGCCCTTAGAGAAAAGGATAGTGTACTAGTGTACTGATTTGCACCCCAACGAGAGGTCTCTAATGCAATTCATGCTAGGCCCTAGTTGGCCTTCTAGGGTTAGGGTAGAAAAATAAGAAAGAGGTTGAAGGAAAGTTGTTTTAGGGTTGACCATCAACGATTTAGGACCAATGACTGGCTATTGGGAAGAAATGATCAAGATTTGGGAACTTCGCTCTTTAAGGAGGCCTAAAGAAGAAACTTCACTAATAATGGTTGCAGCTACATGGCAACTTCAGACTTTTATATTTCGATATGCAAGATTTGATGGAGTTTGAAGGTAAAAGGTGTACAACAAACCCCTAGGAAAATTCGTTCTTTTTTCCAAGATGAATAACATATGCAACAAGCCAAGATTATAAGTGTTTGATAAATTCGCATTAGTTTTTAGGGCACCAGTGAAATCATGAGATAGGATTCCATACATTAGACATGAAACATTATGAAATTCACATAAAAAAGGGCACTTACATGACAAAAAGAGTATATCCATCCATAAAATTGCCAAATAGAAGCTCCAAGAGAGATAGTGAAAATATTCCACACATTAAAATGCATTTAATCATCCAAATCATTCCACAAATTGCAAGGCTGAAATCTTTAGAAAGATATATCCAAAATCTAAGTGATGATGAGGAATGAAATGAGCCTCTCATCAATTTATATGATCCTCTAAGAGATTCGAATTTCCTAATTAGGCCTAAAAATGCCCCTACAATAAAATAATGTGCAAAATAACATCTTTTGGTGACAAGCCCACCAAATATCTCCATAATATTAAAAGCAAGCCTCTCAAGATGGTTGAAATGGTAATACAATAGCTAGGAGGGCCATTGAAAGGCCTAGTGAAGTCCCTCATGTGCCAAAATGAGTGGAAGCGCTCCTAAAATAGTGATGAAGGGGATGGCCCCTTGATCTCCAAGCAAATGACCTGTGGTGCTCCCAAGTGGCTATGGGAGCACAAAAACATCCTCATGGGTCTCCAACTAAATCGAACAAGCATGTATCCCATTTGCAAGAGCTAGAACAACAATGCAAACCCTCCCTTTGTCTCCCATGGTGAGACAGAACCCCATCTGGGCCCTAGATCAATTGCGAAGTGTGCACTACAAGTGTGTAGCCGACTGGGCAAGGTGGTCCAGGTGCATCATCATCATCAAACAAGTGAAACACGAACAAGCAATGAATGGTACTGAAGGATCCCATGGTATGGTAATTTGCTCTCTGATATAGTGGAGGCCCATGGCTCTCAACGCACACCCTACAAATGCCAATATGACCCTCTAGAGGGCTCGGACCCCGTATAGGGAAACCAAACCACAAGATGAAGACCCACCTGCAATCCTGTATAAGATCCAATTCGTCTGCTCACCTTCCAGTATAATAGTTCATTAGTGAAATTGAGTAAATGAGCTTACAAATCATGGAACCAAGTAGACACTTCATAATGGTATGCGCTTCCATAATGGGCTTTAGAGTGTACAGGTGTCCCCAAGTTCAAGAATGAAGTTAATCAAGGACCCTATTAGGTGGTTTCAACCTCTAAGGGAGTGACATGTCCATGGTACATCCATCATGTGGTACGTGTCATGTGATATAATGATGGAACGGAGTGGGGCATCAGGGGAAGGCTCTAAGCCACATGCCATAATACAACAGTAGCTATGATGAGGGAAGCCCACACTTGGGGGTATAGGTGTAGGAGGGAGCAATCATGGTATATGAGTTACCTCGGCCTTTGTTTTTCCACCGTTCTTCATATGCCTTTTACTTTTTATTGATTTTTCTTTAATAATTGCTTGGGGATTCAAGGGACGAGAGCATGATGTGAATGATATAGCAGTGAATACCCCCTTAAGGTTAGGAAATTCATTTCCCACCAGGGGATGGGACAATCATGGGTTCCTTGATGATGCAAGGGGGCCAATATAGGGGCCCTAGTAACCAGGGTGATGGCCATGACAATAGGTGATAGAGCTCATCAAGGCTTTTGCCCACGTGCTAAATTTGTAAGTCTCGGCCATCTTTTGCATTTTATGGTACATTTCCTGTTGAGAGTGGCCAAATTATGATTCTTACTTTCTTTTTTAGCTGCATCAACCTTCGGAGCATCGTTCTGAGTTTGACCCAAAGTGTGGACAAGGGGAGGGGGAAGCTAACTCCTTCTGGACCCAATGGACAAATGTGGACCGGATGGGAAATATGTAAAAGGGGTTATAATGAGTGGAGGGGAGTGATGTATATGATGTCAGGAAGCGGGACCATGCAACCAAAATCAGGATTTCTCATGTAATGCCACTGCTAAAGCTAGTAGTCAATAAAAGAGATCCCACTAGACTAGGATACAAGGTTAACCACCAAGTTGGGCCAAGGGGACAAGAGTACAAACCAGGCCTATTCTTTTAGTCGAATCCCCCCACTAATCCATGCCCAGAAGTGTTCGTGATAAGTGAGCAAAAATACCCAATTACATAATGAAACGCCATACATTTGGGGTTGGAAAGCCCACCTTTAAACATACGATCATAACAAATGGGCAAATGCACAAAATGGCTAGCTCAGGTGGTAGAGAATGGTGGCATATCGAGTTATTTGGTGGCTGTAAGGGATTGCTAGCTACCTATTGAAGACAAATCTAGGAGAAAAATTCTCCTATAGGGGTCACCCACTGGTGGTGGGTAACAAGGACCACAAGAATATATATATATAATATATAATATATATATATAGATATATTTTGTCGATCAAAAAACTCTAAATTCATATCACTGTGAAGAAAACAAGTACATTCATATTGTCATCAACTCGTCCTACCTTAATTCGATTGGATTTGTTGGCAAGGAGAGTTGGAATATAAAGCAAAAGATTTAACATTTTGCACCTTATTTTCGAAGGGCTACGCAGCCATACAAGCCAAAAAACTAAAAAAATTAGAACACAGCCTATCAAATTCATTTCAGGGTGGCGGACGCAGTGGGTGCACATTTGCATGTCTTGGTTGCTCCCTTTGGTCATGCTGATGAAATTCAATATGCTCTAGTCGTCCTTAAATCTCCAGCAGACATTCATTAGTTTGTTGTTGGCTTGTACAAACGTTAGCCAGTTGTTCCAAGATTTCCTCTTGAGTGAACTGAATATCATTTCAATAGGCCACATTATTATTACGATTCTCGTACCAATGGTCACGAAGGTTATCCAGGTTGGCATGGATCCCTCTCAATTGCGTGACAATTGTTTCCAAGGGGGTGGCCTGAACTGCTCGAACACTAGGCAATGCAACGTTGTGTGCTAAATCCTCCTCCCTGTCCAAGCTAGCTGAATGGGCCTCACTAGAGGAAGAGGCTCCTTCCCCTCTACCTGCTATGTGGCCGCAGAAGCCACCTCCACGACGGGGTCTACATCTTTGCCGCGACATTCCTACAAACACTAGAATAACTCTGAGTAGGCCAAGACCCCAATCCAATAGTCGCTCTAGCTCACCATAACACAACACAGTCCCAAATGCCCACTAGGAGACTATAGAACACCCAGGGTTTATGGCTTCAGCTCCACTATACCAGGACTAGACCGCCCTGAACCTCTCAACACTACTAGGATAAATAAACCCCTCACGAGCACATAACCCCCGAAACTTACTAGTAAACTCCCCACAAACTAGCAATGGGGACTTCCCCAACAATTGAGGACCACCTAGCTTGACACCCGAGATGACTTGAATCACAACAACTAAAGGTATCTTCCCCCCTAGACCCCTCTCTACTTCTACCCTTGGGCCAATTAGGACCTCAGACGCGAGAGACGTGTACAGTTGATTCCAATTCCAACACTAGAGGTGCCAACTTCTTCTTCCTTGAGTCTGAGACACCCTACAAGCATCACCAGTCTTACTAGCCCTGCGGATCACTGTCTTAATCCAGTAAGGCCACCTTCTCACATGAACGAAAACCCAAACATAAACCCCATAAAGGTAAATCATATATAACCAACAAACACTAGCCTAAGAGATAGAGGGTTACCCAGAGACGCTTGTCGAAAGATTGCCACCAGTGCCGAAGGAAAGGAGCCAACGGGTGAAGAAGTTGTAACCTCGAGAGGAAGTAGACAGACACCAATGCAAATTCCCTAGAACTTGATGCACCTAGATCCTAGACAAAGTCTTGGGCATAAAACCACACACAAGGGTTGATTGCAGCAGCTAGCTCCCTACCACCCTAGCCTTTCGGCTTTCGCCTCAGACTTGACCAGTAAGCGCAACTATCACCCTGACCTTGCTTGTCGTTCTTTCTCATCGCCCGCCACAAGAAAATTGTGACCTCCCTTCGACCTAGCAGACAATATACTCTTCCCATTTCCAGAGACTTCTTTTGATGGATGGGGCATCCCCCACCTACCCTCTTTAATCAACGCATGTATCACAGTTGTTTCGAGGTGGGGATCCCAACGCCCCCATCAATTGCGGTTATGTCATCACCGTCAGGGGAACAGGGACCGTTACCACACAAACCAGCAAGGGACCTAAAAGGGGTTTCCTAAGAGGTCAACTGCTAGGTCAAGGGCAACGGCAAAGGCTTAGCCCACTGTCACCACAACTAAGTCTCCCTGCGCTTAACAGACTTTCACCGATGGGAGGAGTCTCGACAATGTAGGGATCACGTTGTAAAATAAGATGTCAATGGAGAGGAGAGGAGTGACCCTGAAAACCCTTTCCCAAGGATGGAGTAAAGAATGGGACTAGCTTGCTCTTTAAGCAAGGGACTTGGTCCACAAGGGGTAAGGGGTGAGGATTGAGGGGTTGAGGGAGAGAGGGCAAGTTTGTAGATGAGTTTCTCAATCCTTGTAATCCTTGGAAACTTGGATTCCAAATGGTCTTTGACAAATAGTCTTTATTGAGAAGTGGGACCACACAGGGCTAAGTGTACCTGGCCCAGGTTCGGGCATGGAATGCAGCAACCAATGATGTTCCTATCCTGGACAAGGTGAGGGGAAAGGACCAAACAAGAATATTCACTTCAAAAGGATGAATTGATCCTATTAAGGCCTAGCCTTGGGGATACCTAGGCACAATTCGGTCCTAGAGCTAGGGCTTGGGATTCTTGGAGATTCTACCGTCATAATGGCCTCAAATTTGGAGGAGAGGGAGGGGACCCACCAATGCAGTAGCCTATAGGAGATCAAAATTTTTCCTTGGCCCAATTTCCAGGAAATTGATGCCCTAGGTGACCTAATGGGGCTAGACTTGGGAAAAATGGGAAAATGAAGGTTGAGATGATCACCCTTTTTAAGGAACCAGTGCCTAATTCACTTGGGGATATGGAGTCAAGGATGGTAATGAGTAAGAACTTGGATTATTGATCAAGGAGGCCTAGAAAGTCAACTTCGTCTGATGTAGATAGTAAGAAAAGAAAAGCGACCTTCAAGCATTTATACTTTAAAGAAAATGATGCAAGCTTCTTGAGATAAATAATCTCTAGGATATTTCATTCATATAACATTGGCCCATACGTTTAAATAGCTAAAACATGCTCAATTCCACACTTCAATAATGCAACAACTAGCCCTAATTTTAGGAGTATGCAGCAACAAGAATAATAACAATAAAATTCACTTACAACGTTATAGAGTATATCCAACCAGCGATTTTTTTGCATAACAAAGCTCCAAGATGAGAAATAGCCCAAATCCATACATCAAAATTCATCCATCTCCAAAAATATCCACCAAAGAAAATGTGCAAAAATTCTCTATGATTAGAGAGATCCCAAGTCAAGTGATGATACAAATGAATGTATCTAATATCAATATATAGCCTCCTAAGGAGTTCGAATTAGCCTATGGGCCCCTAAAGATAAAATAATGTGTAAATAATAACTCCTAATGGTGACAAGCCCACCATACTAGCTCATAATGTAAAAACAAGCCTCACAAGGGGGCAAATAATGATGTATGCATGTTGTAGGGCCCTCCAAAGGCTCAATAACATCCTGAAGTGCCATATTAAGGAATAAATTCCTTAGAATATGATGGACAAGGGGGTGACCCCTTGTTCTCCAAGTAGTAAACCTGTGGTTCTCTTAGTGGGTCTGAGGGCACATCAATGACCCCAAGGGTCTCCATATGAATTAGAGATGTCTGTAGATCCTCTACAATGGTCCAGGTGGTGAAATGAATGTTGCCATGACATCGTACAAGTGATGGGACACTTGCCAAGAGTGTGGGGTTCCTATGGGGGTCTGCTGGGCATAGTGTACCAATCATGTCACCATCATCCCAAAAGTGGATCGCTAGTAGTCTTTGAACATCAATGAAGATCTGTGGAGTGTTTTCTGCTATTGCGGAGGCCCATGGCTCTCTATGCACCCCCTACATGTGCCAATGTGCACCTCTGGGGGTCAGGATCCCATATAGGGAAGCTGAAACCCAAATGGAAACCTCCTACAATCCTGCATAAGATCCAATGCATCCCCTAGGTTTCCAGTGCAATCAGTGATTAGAATAATCAGGTAAAGGAGCTTACAAACCATAGATAACAAAGTGGTCACTTCATAATGGCATGCCCTTCCTTAGTGGGCTTTTGCATGTGCTAGTGTCTCCAAACTCCAAAGGGGGTTAGCCAAGTACCTTATTAGGTGGTTTCAGCCCTTAGAGGGGATAGTATGTCCAAGGTACATACTTCTAATGGGAGTGGCAAGTGACAAATAGGTGAGATGGAACAAGAAATGAAGGGGACAACCCTGGGCCACATAATGGGGCATAGGGGTAGCTAGATAAAGGGAAGCCCACACCTAGGTATATAATGTATAGGAGGGAGCAGTCGTGGTACATGAAGTGCCTCGGCCTTGATTTTTCCACCCTTCTTTATACATCTTTTGCCTTTTATGAATTTTCTTTAATTAACCGCTCGGGGCTCAAAGGACAAGAGCATGATGTGTATAAGATAACAGTGATTACCCCCTCTAAGGTAGGGCGGTTCATTGCCCTCCAAGGGTTGGGACAATCATGGGTTCCTAAATGATAGAGGAGGTTCATTTAGGGCCTATGGAACTAGGGTGATGGCCATGGATGGCATAGAGCTCATGTGTCGGCTTTTGCCCACGTGCTAATTATTTTTGTCCCGACCATCTTTTGCATTTTGTAGTACAATTTCCTGTTAAATGTGGCCATTTATGCTTTTCACTTTTTTTTTTAATTTCTTCAACCTTCGAGGCATCATTCTAGGCCTGACCCAAGGTGGGGGCAAGGGGATAGGGAGGCTAGCCCTATGCGCACCCAGAATGGGAATTGTGGCCATTTATGCTTTTCACTTTTTTTTTAATTTCTTCAACCTCCGAGGCATCATTCTAGGCCTGACCCAAGGTGGGGGCAAGGGGATAGGGAGGCCAGCCCTATGTGCACCCAGAATGGGAATGTGGACCTGGGTGGGAGAAATGATGAATGGGGGTATAGTGAGTGGAAAGGGAGTAGTATGTGCGGGTAAAGGAGCGGTACCATGCACCCAAAGTCGGGGTTTTCCAAGTAGTACCACCCTAGAACCACATGGCCAATAAAAGAGACCCCACGAGACTAAAGAGCTAAGGGTAACAACCAAAAGAGATCAAGGAGACAAGAGTACAAACTAAGCCCACTCTTTTCGCCAAATCCCCCCATCAATCCATACCCAGAGGTATCCAAGTTAAGTAAACTCAATACTCAATTATCAAATGAAAAGACATACCTTTAGATTCGGGAGGCCCACCTTCAACCATATGATCAATACAACAAGGTGAGGAACCACATCGCCGCCTCAGGTGGCAGAGAAAAGGCACAACGAGCTAATAGGGGGCATCAAGGGGCTACCGGCTAAGGCTCATCATGGAGAAAAATTTCTCCTGGGATATGACCCACAAGATTGTGGGTAATAGGGACCACAATTAGTTATAATGGACCAGTGTTGCGGGGGAGCACACGCCCCCCCTTGATCCCACTCCCAATCCGCGCTCCGGGCGGGAGCAACTCAGGAGCGGGTCAGGAGCGCACTCCCATAAAAAAAAATTTGCTCCCTGCCAATTGGCGGAGCGAATTAGGGAGCAATCGCTCCCATATCTCCGGGAGCATTTTTTATAGCCCGCGAGCGGTCGGGGAGCGATCGCTCCCAACCGCTCCCAGGCTATAAAAAACGCTCCCGTCCAGTGAAAAAAATCACGCACATGAAAAAAAAATTCGTGCCGAAAAATAGAAAAAGGTTGTCGGTTTTGGGGGAGGGAAGGGAGGAAAGGGAGGGAGAGAAGGATGGAATATAAATAAACCCTCCCTCCAATCAATTTCATTATTTTAGAAGAGAGTGAGAGTGAGAGAAAGAGGAGAGTAAGAGAGGGTGAGGAGCAAAAGAGAGTGAGGGGCAAGAGAGAGCAAGGAGCAAGGTGCAAGGAGAGAGCAAGTGCCAAGGAGAAAGGAGCAAGGAGCAAGAGAAAGCAAGGAGGGGAGATTGGAGGCCAAAGAGGTAGGCTCTATTTTAGCAAAAAAAAATTAATGTTCATTACTAAATAAATAAAATTATATATATTTTTCTTCTCCCATTCCCATTGCCATTCCATTTTTTTGCAGATTCAAACATCATGGTTATATTTCTTGGCATTTTCTTCTTCTTGGTTCCTTTTTTGGTTATTATGGTGTTGGAGAGTAGAAAAAGGATGGTTGAAAATGAAGGAGATAAAGAAAGGGTCCATAGTGGATTTGATGAAAACCCTGGTGAGGAGTTGGAGGATAGTGAACATCAGTCAGCTCAAAAAACTAAACAAGACCAAACTCCATTGTGGAAATATGTTAATAGGCCTGAAATAGGGAAAGGGTGTGGAATCACTAAATTTTGTTGCCCCCATTGCAACAATAATTACACAGGTTCATACACCCGTGCCAGAAAGCACCTCTGCAAGAAAAGGCCATGGGAAGGAGATAAACAAATAGGAATCAAAACTTGTTCAGGTATGTCAATAGCAGATAGAGCCAAATACATAAGGGAAGAGGAGGAAGCCAAATACAAATCTAAAAATCAAAGGGTTTCTTTGAACCAAGCTCACAATCACATGCACAAAGAACTCCTTCAGCATCCTCCCAAGGCAATGGATATGGAGGCACAGGGTCACTAGTTTTAAGGCGTAGAAGCATATCAGATTTCCTTGATGAAGGGTGTAGGAATGATGTGGATTCAAAAGTTTACAGGTTTCTCTATGCATGTGGGATACCATTCAATGTTCTTCGCTTACCTTATTTGGCATGAAATGGTTTTTGCCATAATTGATGCCCCTAAAGGATACAAGAGCTCTTTAGGTATGACAAGGCAAGAACCATTGGACTTGATCATGAAAAAGCAAAAATATCACATTCTTTGAATAGAATGACAAGTTCTTGCAACTGACCATGGGATGTCCATTGTATCTGATGGATGGACAAATGTAAAAGGCAAGCCATTGATAAATGTTCTTGCTGTGTCTGTTAGTGGTGTCATCTTTCTTTCAACATACGATTACTCAGACAAGTTCAAGACCGGCATCAACATTGCAGAACCATTACTTGAAACAAATTGAACATATTGGGCCATACAATGTCATCCAAGTCATCACTGATAACGCTCCTAATTGTAAGGCAGCGGGAGCAATTATTGAGGATAAATACCCCAACATATTTTGGTCTAGGTGTTTGGTTCACACAATGAACCTTTTGATGCATGATATTGTTAAGAACAAAAACGAACAATACAAATGGATTGGTGATATGTACAAGAGAGGCAAACAAATGATAAAATTTATTACAAATCATAGCAATACCCATGGCCTTTTTCGCAGTCACTCAAGATTGGATTTGTTGAAGATTGCGATGACTAGATTTGGTAGCTATTACCTCACCTTCAAGCGCCTTTTGAAGGTAAGAGAATCATTGGCTAGCATGGTATCAAGTCCACACTGGCAGGTATTAAAGGAAAGGGCTACAAATGCAACTGACAGGCAAGGTTTCGAACAGGTGGAGGCCACTCTTGATGGTATGTTTTGGGCACGTATGAGGCAAGTATTGGATTTCACCAAGCCCATTTATCACATGATTCGGTTTGCAGATACAGATGAAACAATGATTGGTGAGGTGTATGAGTAGATGGATACCATGTTGGGGCAAATAAAAGATGTTGTTCATAACAATGATCCCAAATTGTATACACTGATTCACAGTTATGTGTGTAGATGGTGGGATAAACTTAATGTTCCACTACATTGCTTGGCGTATATCTTTATGCCAAAATACTACTCTACATCTTGGTTGGGCCAACCTGCACCAAGGGGTGGGGTTAGGGTCAAACCCCATATAGATGAAGAGGTATCTACAGGATATTTGCAAGCATTAGAAAAGTTGATACCTAACAGAGAGGAATGTGCTAGTGTGCGTCTTGAATTAGGCAGATACTTCAATTGCACTGGTTTGTTTGGTACCTTTCATGCAATGGAAGATAGAGACAGATTTGATGCTCTCACATGATGGGAATCATATGGCGGCCATGGACTTTTGCCAAAATTGGCAAAAAAAGTTCTCTCACAAGTTGTAAATACTTCTTCTGCAGAGAGGTGTTGGAGCACCTACAGCTTCACACATAATGTGAAAAGAAACAGACTCAATGAAAACCAGGCAGAAAGCTTGGTTTATGTGCATTACAACTTGAAGTTGTTGAGTAATTACTGTGATCGGGCTTATGAGAATCCAACATATAAAATTTGGGACAACCACCGAGAGGATGATAATTTGGAGGATGGCACTATACATCTTGAAGAACTGGAAGCGAAACTTATGAGAGAGGAAGATGAATCAACAACCATGCCACCTCCACCATCCAGTAGCATTGCTCAAGTTCCGAGTCTTGTTCCTTTGCTGTTGCCGCCTCCATCTACACCCTCACGTGGAGGGCATGTGCCTTCTGGTTCTGGTCGTCGGTCTGTGCAGGAGGAGACTCCTAGAAGACCACCACAACCTGCTCATACATTAGACACTTCTCGTGGCAAGGGGCCACATGAAGTAGTAGATAATAGATTTACAGTTTACTTGTCTTTTCTAGTTTCTATTAGTTTTCATAACTGTTGAATCTTGATTCTTTCATATCATAATGATATTTTTTGCAAACAATATATGACTATGACAATTTAAGTTTGAAGTTTGAAGTCGGCAATTATAACTCATTGGTAATGATTCTGAATTATGAATATGATGCTTCGTGAAAGTTGTTTCATTTCATTTCATAATTCATTTTATAACATTTCATTTCATGTTAGATATTATTTCTTATAATGGTTAAAGTTTAAACTTAGCTTACAAGTACAACTTTGGTGATCAATGATGATAAATGTTATATATTGAA